>JAMKOQ010000447.1:0-173929 GCA_026770425.1 Boechera divaricarpa
AAACGCAATGTCATAATAAAGTTTGATATATTGAAACTTACACCACTTATGAGAATGCTTATCCCTTTAATTCCCACTTTTGTGGTTCACAACATTTCACAAACTCATTCCCTCCTTTTCGATTCTTAAAAGTAATAAACTTTTTTCAATGGAAGGTCGCGAAATGTCGAAACCTCAATGTCATAACAAAGTTTGATATATTGAAATTTACACCACTTATGAGCATGTCTTATCCCTTTAATTCACTTTGGTGTTTTTTCACATTTCATGAATTCATTTTCCACCTTCTCGAGTTCTTGCGAGTTATAGTTTTTTTCAATGGAATGTCACGAAATCTTTTTCGAAAACACAATGTCATAATAAAGTTAGATATATTAAAATTTACACCACTTATGAGCATGTTTATCCCCTTAAATAGCTTTGGTGGTTTTGAACATTTCATGAACTCATTTCCCCTCCTTCTCAGTTCTTATCAGTTGCTCGCTTTTTTCAATGGAAGATAGCGAAATCTGGCTTATAATGTCATAATAAAGTTTGATATATTGAAACTTACACCACTTATGAGCGTGTTTATCCCCTTAATTCACTTTGGTGGTTGAGAAAATTTCATGAACTCATTTTCCTCCTTCTCGATTCTTATAAGTTATCGCTTTTTTCAATGGAAGGTTACGAAATCTCGAAACGCAATGTCATAATAAAGTTTGATATATTGAAACTTACACCACTTATGAGCATGTTTATCCCTTCAATTCACTTTGGTGGTTTTTTACATTTCACAAACTCATTTTCCTCCTTCTCAATTCTTACGAGTTATCGCTTTTTTCAATGGAAGGTCACGAAATCTCGAAACACAATGTCATAATAAAGTTTGATATATTAAAATTTACACCACTTATGAGCATGTTTATCCATTTAATTCATTTTGGTGGTTTTTCACATTTCATGAACTCATTTTCCACCTTCTCGATTCTTACGAGTTATGATTTTTTTCAATGGAATATCACGAAATCTCGAAACACAATGTCATAATAAAGTTTGATATATTGAAATTTGGAAGATCATGAAATCTCGAAACACAATTCTCATTATAAAGTTTTATATATTGAATCTTACACCACTTATGAACATATTTATCCCCTTAAATCACTTTGGTGGTTTTCAACATTTCATGAACTTATTTTTCTCCTTCTCGATTCTTATGAGTTATCGCTTTTTTCAATGGAAGATCATGAAATTTCGAAACGCAATTGTCATTATAATGTTTTATATATTGAACCTTACACCACTTATGAGCATATTTATCCCTTTAATTTACTTTGGTGTTTTTCAACATTGCATAAACTTATTTATCTCCTTCTCGATTCTTATGAGTTATCACTGTTTTCAATGGAAGATCTTGAAATCTCGAAACGCAATTCTCATTATAAAGTTTTATATATTGAATCTTACACCACTTATGAGCATAGTTCTCACCTTAATTCACTTTGGTGATTTTCAAACATTTCTTAAACTTATTGTCCTCTTTCTCGATTCTTATGATTTATCGTTGTTTTCAATGGAAGCGTCACGAAATCTCGAAACGGAATGTCAGAATAAAATTTGAAATATTGAAACATACACCACTTCATGAGCATATTTATCCCCTTAATTAACTTTGTTGATTTTCAACATTTCATGAACTTATTTTCCTCCTTCTAGATTTTTATGAGTTATGTTGTTTTAAATGAAAGGTCACGAACTCTCAAAACAGTATGTCATAATAAAATTTGAAATATTGAAACATACACCACTTATAAGCATATTTATCCTATTAATTCACTTTGGTGGTTTTCAACATTTCATGAACTTATTTTTCTCCTTCTCGATTCTTATGAGTTATTGCTGTTTTCAATGGAAGATCATGAAATCTCGAAAAGCAATTCTCATTATAAAGTTTTATATATTGAATCTTACACCACTTATGAGCATATTTATCCCCTTAATTCACTTTGGTGGTTTTCTACATTTCATGAACTTATTTTTCTCCTTCTCGATTCTTATGAGTTATCGCTGTTTTCAATGGAAGATCATGAAATTTCGAAACGCAATTGTCATTATAATGTTTTATATATTGAACCTTACACCACTTATGAGCATATTTATCCCTTTAATTTACTTTGGTGTTTTTCAACATTGCATAAACTTATTTATCTCCTTCTCGATTCTTATGAGTTATCACTGTTTTCAATGGAAGATCTTGAAATCTCGAAACGCAATTCTCATTATAAAGTTTTATATATTGAATCTTACACCACTTATGAGCATAGTTCTCACCTTAATTCACTTTGGTGATTTTCAACATTTCTTAAACTTATTGTCCTCTTTCTCGATTCTTATGATTTATCGTTGTTTTCAATGGAACGTCACGAAATCTGGAAACGCAATGTCATAATAAAATTTGAAATATTGAAACATACACCACTTATGAGCATATTTATCCCCTTAATTAACTTTGGTGATTTTCAACATTTCATGAACTTATTTTCCTCCTTCTAGATTTTTATGAGTTATGTTGTTTTAAATGAAACGTCACGAACTCTCAAAACGGTATGTCATAATAAAATTTGAAATATTGAAACATACACCACTTATAAGCATATTTATCCCATTAATTCACTTTGGTGGTTTTCAACATTTCATGAACTTATTTTTCTCCTTCTCGATTCTTATGAGTTTTCGCTGTTTTCAATGGAAGATCATGAAATCTCGAAAAGCAATTCTCATTATAAAGTTTTATATATTGAATCTTACACCACTTATGAGCATATTTATCCCCTTAATTCACTTTGGTGGTTTTCTACATTTCATGAACTTATTTTTCTCCTTCTCGATTCTTATGAGTTATCGCTGTTTTCAATGGAAGATCATGAAATTTCGAAATGCAATTATCATTATAATGTTTTATATATTGAAACTTACACCATTTATGAGCATATTTATCCCCTTAATTCAGTTTGGTGGTTTTCAACATTTCATGGACTTATTTTTCTCCTTCTCGATTCTTATGAGTTATCGCTGTTTTCAATGGAAGATAATGAAATCTCGAAACGCAATTCTCATTATAAAGTTTTATATGTTGAATATTACACCACTTATGAGCATATTTATGCCCTTAATTCACTTTGGTGGTTTTCAACATTTCATGAACTTATTTTCCTCCATCTTGATTTTTATGAGTTATCCCTGTTTTCAATGGAACGTCACAAAATCTCGAAACGCAATGTCATAATAAAATTTGAAATATTGAAACATACACCACTTATGAGAATATTTATCCCCTTTATTCACTTTGGTGGTTTTCAACATTTCATGAACTTATTTTCCTCTTTCTAGATATTTATGAGTTTTGTTGTTTTCAATGAAATGTCACGAACTCTCAAAACGTTATGTCATAATAAAATTTGAAATATTGAAACATACACCATTTATGAGCATATTTATCCCATTAATTCACTTTGGTGGTTTTCAACATTTCATGAACTTATTTTTCTCCTTCTCGAACTTATGAGTTATCGTTGTTTTCAAGGGAAGATCATGAAATCTCGAAACGCAATTATCATTATAAAGTTTTATATATTGAATCTTACACCAGTTATGAACATATTTATCCGCTTAATTCACTTTGGTGGTTTTCAACATTTCATGAACTTATTTTTCTCCTTCTCGATTCTTATGAGTTATCACTGTTTTCAATGGAAGATCATGAAATTTCAAAATGCAATTATCATTATAATGTTTTATATATTTAAACTTACAATACTTATGAGCATATTTATCCCCTTAATTCACTTTGGTGGTTTTCAACATTTCATGAACATATTTTTCTCCTTCTCGATTCTTATGAGTTATCGTTGTTTTCAATGGAAGATCATGAAATCTCGAAACGCAGTTCTCATTATAAAGTTTTATATGTTGAATCTTACACCACTTATGAGCATATTTATCCCCTTAATTCACTTTGGTGGTTTTCAACATTTCATGAACTTATTTTTCTCCTTCTCAATTCTTATGAGTTATCGTTGTTTTCAATGGAAGATCATGAAATTTCGAAATGCAATTATCATTATAATGTTTTATATTGAAACTTACACTACTTATGAGCATATTTATCCCCTTAATTCACTTTGGTGGTTTTCAACATTTCATGAACTTATTTTTCTCCTTCTCGATTCTTATGAGTTATCGTTGTTTTCAATGGAAGATCATGAAATCTCGAAACGCAATTCGCATTATAAAGTTTTATATATTGAATCTAACACCACTTATGAACATATTTATCCCCTTAATTCACTTTGGTGGTTTTCAACATTTCATGAACTTATTTTTCTCCTTCTCGATTCTTATGAGTTATCGCTGTTTTCAATGGAACATCATGAAATTTCGAAATAAAATTATCATTATAATGTTTTATATATTGAATCTTACACCACTTATGAGCATATTTATCCCCTTAATTCACTTTGGTGGTTTTCAACATTTCATGAACTTATTTTCCTCCATCTTGATTTTTATGAGTTATCTCTGTTTTCAATGGAACGTCACGAAATCTCGAAACGCAATGTCATAATAAAATTTGAAATATTGAAACATACACCACTTATGAGCATATTTATCCCATCAATTTACTTTGGTGATTTTCAACATTTCATGAACTTATTTTCCTCTTTTGAGATTTTTATGAGTTATGTTGTTTTCAATGAAAGGTCACGAACTCTCAAAACGGTATGTCATAATAAAATTTGAAATATTAAAACATACACCATTTATGAGCATATTTATCCCATTAATTCACTTTGGTGGTTTTCAACATTTCATGAACTTATTTTTCTCCTTTTCGATTCTTATGAGTTATCGCTGTTTTCAATAGAATTGTCACGAAATCTCGAAACACAATGTCATTATAAAATTAGAAATTTTGAAACATACACCACTTATGAGCATATTTATCCCCTTAATTCACTTTGGTGGTTTTCAACATTTCATGAACTTATTTTCCTCCTTCTCGATTCTTATGAGCTATCGCTGTTTTCAATGGAAGATCATTAAATCTCGAAACGCAATTGTCATTATAATGTTTTATATATTGAATCTTACACCACTTATGAGCATATTTATCCCCTTAATTCACTTTGGTGGTTTTCTACATTTCATGAACTTATTTTTCTCCTTCTCGATTCTTATGAGTTATCGCTGTTTTCAATGGAAGATCATGAAATCTCGAAACAGTATGTCATAATAAAATTTGGAATATTGAAACATACACCATTTATGAGCATATTTATCCCATTAATTCACTTTGGTGGTTTTCAATATTTCATGAACTTATTTTTCTCCTTCTCGATTCTTATGGGTTATCGCTATTTTCAATGGAAGATCATGAAAACTCGAAACTCAATGCTCATTATAATTTTTTATATATTGAATCTTACACCACTTATGAACATATTTATCCCCTTAATTCACTTTGGTGGTTTTCAACATTTCATGAACTTATTTTTCTCCTTCTCAATTCTTATGAGTTATCGCTTTTTTCAATGGAAGATCATGAAATTTCGAAACGCAATTGTCATTATAATGTTTTATATATTGAAACTTACACCACTTATAAGAATATTTATCCCCTTAATTCACATTGGTGGTTTTCAATATTTCACTAACTTGTTTTTCTCCTTCTCGATTCTTATGAGTTATCACTGTTTTCAATGGAAGATCATGAAATCTCGAAACACAATTCTCATTATAAAGTTTTATATATTGAATCTTACACCACTTATGAACATATTTATCCCCTTAAATCACTTTGGTGGTTTTCAACATTTCATGAACTTATTTTTCTCCTTCTCGATTCTTATGAGTTATCGCTTTTTTCAATGGAAGATCATGAAATTTCGAAACGCAATTGTCATTATAATGTTTTATATATTGAACCTTACACCACTTATGAGCATATTTATCCCTTTAATTTACTTTGGTGTTTTTCAACATTGCATAAACTTATTTATCTCCTTCTCGATTCTTATGAGTTATCACTGTTTTCAATGGAAGATCTTGAAATCTCAAAACGCAATTCTCATTATAAAGTTTTATATATTGAATCTTACACCACTTATGAGCATAGTTCTCACCTTAATTCACTTTGGTGATTTTCAACATTTCTTAAACTTATTGTCCTCTTTCTCGATTCTTATGATTTATCGTTGTTTTCAATGGAACGTCACGAAATCTCGAAACGGAATGTCAGAATAAAATTTGAAATATTGAAACATACACCACTTATGAGCATATTTATCCCCTTAATTAACTTTGTTGATTTTCAACATTTCATGAACTTATTTTCCTCCTTCTAGATTTTTATGAGTTATGTTGTTTTAAATGAAAGGTCACGAACTCTCAAAACAGTATGTCATAATAAAATTTGAAATATTGAAACATACACCACTTATAAGCATATTTATCCTATTAATTCACTTTGGTGGTTTTCAACATTTCATGAACTTATTTTTCTCCTTCTCGATTCTTATGAGTTATTGCTGTTTTCAATGGAAGATCATGAAATCTCGAAAAGCAATTCTCATTATAAAGTTTTATATATTGAATCTTACACCACTTATGAGCATATTTATCCCCTTAATTCACTTTGGTGGTTTTCTACATTTCATGAACTTATTTTTCTCCTTCTCGATTCTTATGAGTTATCGCTGTTTTAAATGGAAGATCATGAAATTTCGAAATGCAATTATCATTATAATGTTTTATATATTGAAACTTACACCATTTATGAGCATATTTATCCCCTTAATTCAGTTTGGTGATTTTCAACATTTCATGAACTTATTTTTCTCCTTCTCGATTCTTATGAGTTATCACTGTTTTCAATGGAAGATCATGAAATCTCGAAACGCAATTCTCATTATAAAGTTTTATATATTGAATCTTACACCACTTATGAGCATAGTTATCACCTTAATTCACTTTGGTGATTTTCAACATTTCTTAAACTTATTGTCCTCCATCTCGATTCTTATGATTTATCGTTGTTTTCAATGGAACGTCACGAAATCTGGAAACGCAATGTCATAATAAAATTTGAAATATTGAAACATACACCACTTATGAGCATATTTATCCCCTTAATTAACTTTGTTGATTTTCAACATTTCATGAACTTATTTTCCTCCTTCTAGATTTTTATGAGTTATGTTGTTTTAAATGAAACGTCACGAACTCTCAAAACGGTATGTCATAATAAAATTTGAAATATTGAATCTTACACCACTTATGAGCATATTTATCCCCTTAATTCACTTTGGTGGTTTTCTACATTTCATGAACTTATTTTTCTCCTTCTCGATTCTTATGAGTTATCGCTGTTTTCAATGGAAGATAATGAAATCTCGAAACGCAATTCTCATTATAAAGTTTTATATGTTGAATATTACACCACTTATGAGCATATTTATGCCCTTAATTCACTTTGGTGGTTTTCAACATTTCATGAACTTATTTTCCTCCATCTTGATTTTTATGAGTTATCCCTGTTTTCAATGGAACGTCACAAAATCTCGAAACGCAATGTCATAATAAAATTTGAAATATTGAAACATACACCACTTATGAGAATATTTATCCCCTTTATTCACTTTGGTGGTTTTCAACATTTCATGAACTTATTTTCCTCTTTCTAGATATTTATGAGTTTTGTTGTTTTCAATGAAATGTCACGAACTCTCAAAACGTTATGTCATAATAAAATTTGAAATATTGAAACATACACCATTTATGAGCATATTTATCCCATTAATTCACTTTGGTGGTTTTCAACATTTCATGAACTTATTTTTCTCCTTCTCGAACTTATGAGTTATCGTTGTTTTCAAGGGAAGATCATGAAATCTCGAAACGCAATTCTCATTATAAAGTTTTATATATTGAATCTTACACCACTTATGAACATATTTATCCGCTTAATTCACTTTGGTGGTTTTCAACATTTCATGAACTTATTTTTCTCCTTCTCGATTCTTATGAGTTATCACTGTTTTCAATGGAAGATCATGAAATTTCAAAATGCAATTATCATTATAATGTTTTATATATTTAAACTTACAATACTTATGAGCATATTTATCCCCTTAATTCACTTTGGTGGTTTTCAACATTTCATTAACATATTTTTTTCCTTCTCGATTCTTATGAGTTATCGCTGTTTTCAATGGAAGATCATGAAATCTCGAAACGCAGTTCTCATTATAAAGTTTTATATGTTGAATCTTACACCACTTATGAGCATATTTATCCCCTTAATTCACTTTGGTGGTTTTCAACATTTCATGAACTTATTTTTCTCCTTCTCAATTCTTATGAGTTATCGTTGTTTTCAATGGAAGATCATGAAATTTCGAAATGCAATTATCATTATAATGTTTTATATTGAAACTTACACTACTTATGAGCATATTTATCCCCTTAATTCACTTTGGTGGTTTTCAACATTTCATGAACTTAGTTTTCTCCTTCTCAATTCTTATGAGTTATCGCTGTTTTCAATGGAAGATCATGAAATTTCGAAATCTAATTATCATTATAATGTTTTATATTGAAACTTACACTACTTATGAGCATATTTATCCCCTTAATTCACTTTGGTGGTTTTCAACATTTCATGAACTTATTTTTCTCCTTCTCGATTCTTATGAGTTATCGTTGTTTTCAATGGAAGATCATGAAATCTCGAAACGCAATTCGCATTATAAAGTTTTATATATTGAATCTAACACCACTTATGAACATATTTATCCCCTTAATTCACTTTGGTGGTTTTCAACATTTCATGAACTTATTTTTCTCCTTCTCGATTCTTATGAGTTATCGCTGTTTTCAATGGAACATCATGAAATTTCGAAATAAAATTATCATTATAATGTTTTATATATTGAATCTTACACCACTTATGAGCATATTTATCCCCTTAATTCACTTTGGTGGTTTTCAACATTTCATGAACTTATTTTCCTCCATCTTGATTTTTATGAGTTATCTCTGTTTTCAATGGAACGTCACGAAATCTCGAAACGCAATGTCATAATAAAATTTGAAATATTGAAACATACACCACTTATGAGCATATTTATCCCCGTAATTCACTTTGGTGATTTTCAACATTTCATGAACTTATTTTTCCTCTTTTGAGATTTTTATGAGTTATGTTGTTTTCAATGAAAGGTCACGAACTCTCAAAAGCGGTATGTCATAATAAAATTTGAAATATTAAAACATACACCATTTATGAGCATATTTATCCCATTAATTCACTTTGGTGGTTTTCAACATTTCATGAACTTATTTTTCTCCTTTTCGATTCTTATGAGTTATCGCTGTTTTCAATAGAATTGTCACGAAATCTCGAAACACAATGTCATTATAAAATTAGAAATTTTGAAACATACACCACTTATGAGCATATTTATCCCCTTAATTCACTTTGGTGGTTTTCAACATTTCATGAACTTATTTTCCTCCTTCTCGATTCTTATGAGCTATCGCTGTTTTCAATGGAAGATCATTAAATCTCGAAACGCAATTGTCATTATAATGTTTTATATATTGAATCTTACACCACTTATGAGCATATTTATCCCCTTAATTCACTTTGGTGGTTTTCTACATTTCATGAACTTATTTTTCTCCTTCTCGATTCTTATGAGTTATTGCTGTTTTCAATGGAAGATCATGAAATCTCGAAACAGTATGTCATAATAAAATTTGGAATATTGAAACATACACCATATATGAGCATATTTATCCCATTAATTCACTTTGGTGGTTTTCAATATTTCATGAACTTATTTTTCTCCTTCTCGATTCTTATGGGTTATCGCTATTTTCAATGAAAGATCATGAAAACTCGAAACTCAATGCTCATTATAATTTTTATATATTGAATCTTACACCACTTATGAACATATTTATCCCCTTAATTCACTTTGGTGGTTTTCAACATTTCATGAACTTATTTTTCTCCTTCTCAATTCTTATGAGTTATCGCTTTTTTCAATGGAAGATCATGAAATTTCGAAACGCAATTGTCATTATAATGTTTTATATATTGAAACTTACACCACTTATGAGAATATTTATCCCCTTAATTCACATTGGTGGTTTTCAATATTTCACTAACTTGTTTTTCTCCTTCTCGATTCTTATGAGTTATCACTGTTTTCAATGGAAGATCATGAAATCTCGAAACACAATTCTCATTATAAAGTTTTATATATTGAATCTTACACCACTTATGAACATATTTATCCCCTTAAATCACTTTGGTGGTTTTCAACATTTCATGAACTTATTTTTCTCCTTCTCGATTCTTATGAGTTATCGCTTTTTTCAATGGAAGATCATGAAATTTCGAAACGCAATTGTCATTATAATGTTTTATATATTGAACCTTACACCACTTATGAGCATATTTATCCCTTTAATTTACTTTGGTGTTTTTCAACATTGCATAAACTTATTTATCTCCTTCTCGATTCTTATGAGTTATCACTGTTTTCAATGGAAGATCTTGAAATCTCGAAACGCAATTCTCATTATAAAGTTTTATATATTGAATCTTACATCACTTATGAGCATAGTTCTCACCTTAATTCACTTTGGTGATTTTCAACATTTCTTAAACTTATTGTCCTCTTTCTCGATTCTTATGATTTATCGTTGTTTTCAATGGAACGTCACGAAATCTCGAAACGCAATGTCAGAATAAAATTTGAAATATTGAAACATACACCACTTATGAGCATATTTATCCCCTTAATTAACTTTGTTGATTTTCAACATTTCATGAACTTAATTTCCTCCTTCTAGATTTTTATGAGGTATGTTGTTTTAAATGAAAGGTCACGAACTCTCAAAACAGTATGTCATAATAAAATTTGAAATATTGAAACATACACCACTTATAAGCATATTTATCCTATTAATTCACTTTGTCGGTTTTCAACATTTCATGAACTTATTTTTCTCCTTCTCGATTATTATGAGTTATTGCTGTTTTCAATGGAAGATCATGAAATCTCGAAAAGCAATTCTCATTATAAAGTTTTATATATTGAATCTTACACCACTTATGAGCATATTTATCCCCTTAATTCACTTTGGTGGTTTTCTACATTTCATGAACTTATTTTTCTCCTTCTCGATTCTTATGAGTTATCGCTGTTTTCAATGGAAGATCATGAAATTTCGAAATGCAATTATCATTATAATGTTTTATATATTGAAACTTACACCATTTATGAGCATATTTATCCCCTTAATTCAGTTTGGTGATTTTCAACATTTCATGAACTTATTTTTCTCCTTCTCGATTCTTATGAGTTATCACTGTTTTCAATGGAAGATCATGAAATCTCGAAACGCAATTCTCATTATAAAGTTTTATATATTGAATCTTACACCACTTATGAGCATAGTTATCACCTTAATTCACTTTGGTGATTTTCAACATTTCTTAAACTTATTGTCCTCCTTCTCGATTCTTATGATTTATCGTTGTTTTCAATGGAACGTCACGAAATCTGGAAACGCAATGTCATAATAAAATTTGAAATATTGAAACATACACCACTTATGAGCATATTTATCCCCTTAATTAACTTTGTTGATTTTCAACATTTCATGAACTTATTTTCCTCCTTCTAGATTTTTATGAGTTATGTTGTTTTAAATGAAACGTCACGAACTCTCAAAACGGTATGTCATAATAAAATTTGAAATATTGAAACATACACCACTTATAAGCATATTTATCCCATTAATTCACTTTGGTGGTTTTCAACATTTCATGAACTTATTTTTCTCCTTCTCGATTCTTATGAGTTTTCGCTGTTTTCAATGGAAGATCATGAAATCTCGAAAAGCAATTCTCATTATAAAGTTTTATATATTGAATCTTACACCACTTATGAGCATATTTATCCCCTTAATTCACTTTGGTGGTTTTCAACATTTCATGAACTTATTTTTCTCCTTCTCGATTCTTATGAGTTATCGCTGTTTTCAATGGATGATCATGAAATTTCGAAATGCAATTATCATTATAATGTTTTATATATTGAAACTTACACCATTTATGAGCATATTTATCCCCTTAATTCAGTTTGGTGGTTTTCAACATTTCATGGACTTATTTTTCTCCTTCTCGATTCTTATGAGTTATCGCTGTTTTCAATGGAAGATAATGAAATCTCGAAACGCAATTCTCATTATAAAGTTTTACATGTTGAATATTACACCACTTATGAGCATATTTATCCCCTTAATTCACTTTGGTGGTTTTCAACATTTCATGAACTTATTTTCCTCCATCTTGATTTTTATGAGTTATCCCTGTTTTCAATGGAACGTCACAAAATCTCGAAACGCAATGTCATAATAAAATTTGAAATATTGAAACATACACCACTTATGAGAATATTTATCCCCTTTATTCACTTTGGTGGTTTTCAACATTTCATGAACTTATTTTCCTCTTTCTAGATATTTATGAGTTTTGTTGTTTTCAATGAAATGTCACGAACTCTCAAAACGTTATGTCATAATAAAATTTGAAATATTGAAACATACACCATTTATGAGCATATTTATCCCATTAATTCACTTTGGTGGTTTTCAACATTTCATGAACTTATTTTTCTCCTTCTCGAACTTATGAGTTATCGTTGTTTTCAAGGGAAGATCATGAAATCTCGAAACGCAATTCTCATTATAAAGTTTTATATATTGAATCTTACACCACTTATGAACATATTTATCCGCTTAATTCACTTTGGTGGTTTTCAACATTTCATGAACTTATTTTTCTCCTTCTCGATTCTTATGAGTTATCACTGTTTTCAATGGAAGATCATGAAATTTCAAAATGCAATTATCATTATAATGTTTTATATATTTAAACTTACAATACTTATGAGCATATTTATCCCCTTAATTCACTTTGGTGGTTTTCAACATTTCATTAACATATTTTTTTCCTTCTCGATTCTTATGAGTTATCGCTGTTTTCAATGGAAGATCATGAAATCTCGAAACGCAGTTCTCATTATAAAGTTTTATATGTTGAATCTTACACCAATTATGAGCATATTTATACCCTTAATTCACTTTGGTGGTTTTCAACATTTCATGAACTTATTTTTCTCCTTCTCAATTCTTATGAGTTATCGCTGTTTTCAATGGAAGATCATGAAATTTCGAAATGCAATTATCATTATAATGTTTTATATTGAAACTTACACTACTTATGAGCATATTTATCCCCTTAATTCACTTTGGTGGTTTTCAACATTTCATGAACTTAGTTTTCTCCTTCTCGATTCTTATGAGTTATCGTTGTTTTCAATGGAAGATCATGAAATCTCGAAACGCAATTCGCATTATAAAGTTTTATATATTGAATCTTACACCACTTATGAACATATTTATATCCTTAATTCACTTTGGTGGTTTTCAAGATTTCATGAACTTATTTTTCTCCTTCTCGATTCTTATCAGTTATCGCTGTTTTCAATGGAACATCATGAAATTTTGAAATAAAATTATCATTATAATGTTTTATATATTGAATCTTACACCACTTATGAGCATATTTATCTCCTTAATTCATTTTGGTGGTTTTCAACATTTCATGAACTTATTTTCCTCCATCTTGATTTTTATGAGTTATCTCTGTTTTCAATGGAACGTCACGAAATCTCGAAACGCAATGTCATAATAAAATTTGAAATATTGAAACATACACCACTTATGAGCATATTTATCCCCTTAATTCACTTTGGTGGTTTTCAACATTTCATGAACTTATTTTCCTCTTTTGAGATTTTTATGAGTTATGTTGTTTTCAATGAAAGGTCACGAACTCTCAAAACGGTATGTCATAATAAAATTTGAAATATTAAAACATACACCATTTATGAGCATATATATCCCATTAATTCACTTTGGTGGTTTTCAACATTTCATGAACTTATTTTTCTCCTTCTCGTTTCTTATGAGTTATCGCTGTTTTCAATGGAAGATCATGAAATTTTGAAATGCAATTATCATTATAATATTTTATATATTGAAACTTACACCACTTCTGAGCATATTTATCCCCTTAATTCACTTTGGTGGTTTTCAACATTTCATGAACTTATTTTTCTCCTTCTCGATTCTTATGAGTTATCGCTGTTTTCAATGGAAGATAATGAAATCTCGAAACGCAATTCTCATTATAAAGTTTTATATGTTGAATCTTACACCACTTTTGAGCATATTTATCCCCTTAATTCACTTTGGTGGTTTTCAATATTTCATGAACTTATTTTCCTCCATCTTGATTTTTATGAGTTATCCTTGTTTTCAATGGAACGTCACGCAATCTCGAAACGCAATGTCATAATAAAATTAGAAATTCTGAAATATACACCACTTATGAGCATATTTATCCCCTTAATTCACTTTGGTTGTTTTCAACATTTCATGAACTTATTTTCCTCCATCTTGATTTTTATGAGTTATCGCTGTTTTCAATGGAGCGTCACGAAATCTCAAAACGCAATGTCATAATAAAATTTGAAATATTGAAACATACACCACTTATGAGCATATTTATCCCCTTAATTCACTTTGGTGGTTTTCAACATTTCATGAACTTATTTTCCTCCTTCTAGATTTTTATGAGTTATGTTGTTTTAAATGAAAGGTCACGAACTCTCAAAACGGTATGTTATAATAAAATTTGAAATATTGAAACATACACCACTTATAAGCATATTTATCCCATTAATTCACTTTGGTGGTTTTCAACATTTCATGAACTTATTTTTCTCCTTCTCGATTCTTATGAGTTATCGCTGTTTTCAATGGAAGATCATGAAATCTCGAAAAGCAATTCTCATTATAAAGTTTTATATATTGAATCTTACACCACTTATGAGCATATTTATCCCCTTAATTCACTTTGGTGGTTTTCTACATTTCATGAACTTATTTTTCTCCTTCTCGATTCTTATGAGTTATCGCTGTTTTCAATGGAAGATCATGAAATTTCGAAATGCAATTATCATTATAATGTTTTACATTGAAACTTACACCACTTATGAGCATATTTATCCCCTTAATTCACTTTGGTGGTTTTCAATATTTCATGAACTTATTTTTCTCCTTCTCGATTCTTATGAGTTATCGTTGTTTTCAATGGAAGATCATGAAATCTCGAAACGCAATTCGCATTATAAAGTTTTATATATTGAATCTTACACCACTTATGAACATATTTATCCCCTTAATTCACTTTGGTGGTTTTCAACATTTCATGAACTTATTTTTCTCCTTCTCGATTCTTATGAGTTATCGCTGTTTTCAATGGAACATCATGAAATTTCGAAATAAAATTATCATTATAATGTTTTATATATTGAATCATACACCACTTATGAGCATATTTATCCCTTTAATTCACTTTGTTGGTTTTCAACATTTCATGAACTTATTTTCCTCCATCTTGATTTTTATGAGTTATCTCTGTTTTTAATGGAACGTCACGAAATCTCGAAACGCAATGTCATAATAAAATTTGAAATATTGAAACATACACCACTTATGAGCATATTTATCCCCTTAATTCACTTTGGTGGTTTTCAACATTTCATGAACTTATTTTCCCCTTTTGAGATTTTTATGAGTTATGTTGTTTTCAATGAAAGGTCACGAACTCTCAAAACGGTATGTCATAAAAAAATTTGAAATATTGAATCATACACCACTTATAAGCATATTTATCCCATTAATTCACTTTGGTGGTTTTCAACATTTCATGAACTTATTTTCCTCCTTCTAGATTTTTATGAGTTATGTTGTTTTAAATGAAAGGTCACGAACTCTCAAAACGGTATGTCATAATAAAATTTGAAATATTGAAACATACACCACTTATAAGCATATTTATCCCATTAATTCACTTTGGTGGTTTTCAACATTTCATGAACTTATTTTTCTCCTTCTCGATTCTTATGAGTTATCGCTGTTTTCAATGGAAGATCATGAAATTTCGAAATGCAATTATCATTATAATATTTTATATATTGAAACTTACACCACTTATGAGCATATTTATCCCCTTAATTCACTTTGGTGGTTTTCAACATTTCATGAACTTATTTTTCTCCTTCTCGATTCTTATGAGTTATCGCTGTTTTCATTGGAAGATAATGAAATCTCGAAACGCAATTCTCATTATAAAGTTTTATATGTTGAATCTTACACCACTTTTGAGCATATTTATCCCCTTAATTCACTTTGGTGGTTTTCAACATTTCATGAACTTATTTTCCTCCATCTTGATTTTTATGAGTTATCCTTGTTTTCAATGGAACGTCACGAAATCTCGAAACGCAATGTCATAATAAAATTAGAAATTCTGAAATATACACCACTTATGAGCATATTTATCCCCTTAATTCACTTTGGTGGTTTTCAACATTTCATGAACTTATTTTCCTCCATCTTGATTTTTATTAGTTATCCCTGTTTTCAAAGGAACGTCACGAAATCTCGAAACGCAATGTCATAATAAAATTTGAAATATTGAAACATACACCATTTATGAGCATATTTATCCCATTAATTCACTTTGGTGGTTTTCAATATTTCATGAACTTATTTTTCTCTTTCTCGAACTTATGAGTTATCGTTGTTTTCAAGGGAAGATCATGAAATCTCGAAACGCAATTCTCATTATAAAGTTTTATATATTGAATCTTACACCACATATGAACATATTTATCCGCTTAATTCACTTTGGTGGTTTTTAACATTTCATGAACTTATTTTTCTCCTTCTCGATTCTTATGAGTTATCACTCTTTTCAATGGAAGATCATGAAATTTCAAAATGCAATTATCATTATAATGTTTTATATATTGAAACTTACACCACTTATGAGCATATTTATCTCCTTAATTCACTTTGGTGGTTTTCAACATTTCATTAACATATTTTTTTCCTTCTCAATTCTTATGAGTTATCGCTGTTTTCAATGGAAGATCATGAAATCTCGAAACGCAGTTCTCATTATAAAGTTTTATATGTTGAATCTTACACCACTTATGAGCATATTTATCCCCTTAATTCACTTTGGTGGTTTTCAACATTTCATGAACTTATTTTCCTCCTTCTCAATTCTTATGAGTTATCGCTGTTTTCAATGGAAGATCATGAAATTTCGAAATGCAATTATCATTATAATGTTTTACATTGAAACTTACACCACTTATGAGCATATTTATCCCCTTAATTCACTTTGGTGGTTTTTCAACATTTCATGAACTTATTTTTCTCCTTCTCGATTCTTATGAGTTATCGTTGTTTTCAATGGAAGATCATGAAATCTCGAAACGCAATGGTCCGCATTATAAAGTTTTATATATTGAATCTTACACCACTTATGAACATATTTATCCCCTTAATTCATTTTGGTGGCTTTCAACATTTCATGAACTTATTTTTCTCCTTCTCGATTCTTATGAGTTATCGCTGTTTTCAATGGAACATCATGAAATTTCGAAATAAAATTATCATTATAATGTTTTATATATTGAATCTTACACCACTTATGAGCATATTTATACCCTTAATTCACTTTGGTGGTTTTCAACATTTCATGAACTTATTTTCTTCCATCTTGATTTTTATGAGTTATCTCTGTTTTCAATGGAACGTCACGAAATCTCGAAACGCAATGTCATAATAAAATTTGAAATATTGAAACATACACCACTTATGAGCATATTTATTCCCTTAATTCACTTTGGTGGTTTTCAACATTTCATGAACTTATTTTCCTCTTTTGAGATTTTTATGAGTTATGTTGTTTTCAATGAAAGGTCACGAACTCTCAAAACGGTATGTCATAAAAAAATTTGAAATATTAAAACATACACCATTTATGAGCATATTTATCCCATTAATTCACTTTGGTGGTTTTCAACATTTCATAAACTTATTTTTCTCCTTCTCGATTCTTATGAGTTATCGCTGTTTTCAATGGAAGATCATGAAATTTCGAAATGCAATTATCATTATAATATTTTATATATTGAAACTTACACCACTTATGAGCATATTTATCCCCTTAATTCACTTTGGTGGTTTTCAACATTTCATGAACTTATTTTTCTCCTTCTCGATTCTTATGAGTTATCGCTGTTTTCAATGGAAGATAATGAAATCTCGAAATGCAATTCTCATTATAAAGTTTTATATGTTGAATCTTACACCACTTTTGAGCATATTTATCCCCTTAATTCACTTTGGTGGTTTTCAACATTTCATGAACTTATTTTCCTCCATCTTGATTTTTATGAGTTATCCTTGTTTTCAATGGAACGTCACGAAATCTCGAAAAGCAATGTCATAATAAAATTGGAAATTCTAAAATATACACTACTTATGAGCATATTTATCCCCTTAATTCACTTTGGTTGTTTTCAACATTTCATGAACTTATTTTCCTCCATCTTGATTTTTATTAGTTATCCCTGTTTTCAATGGAACGTCACGAAATCTCGAAACGCAATGTCATAATAAAATTTGAAATATTGAAACATACACCATTTATGAGCATATTTATCCCCTTAATTCACTTTAGTGGTTTTCAATATTTCATGAACTTATTTTTCTCCTTCTCGATTCTTATGAGTTATCGCTGTTTTCAATGAAAGATCATGAAATCTCAAAACACAATTCTCATTATAAAGTTTTATATATTGAATCTTACACCACTTATGAGCATATTTATCCCCTTAATTCACTTTGGTGGTTTTCAACATTTCATGAACTTATTTTTCTCCTTCTCGATTCTTATGAGTTATCGCTGTTTGCAATAGAAGATAATGAAATCTCGAAACGCAATTCTCATTATAAAGTTTTATATGTTGAATCTTACACCACTTATGAGCATATTTATCCCCTTAATTCACTTTGGTGGTTTTCAACATTTCATGAACTTATTTTCCTCCATCTTGATTTTTATGAGTTATCGCTGTTTTCAATGGAACGTCACGAAATCTCAAAACGCAATGTCATAATAAAATTTGAAATATTGAAACATACACCACTTATGAGCATATTTATCCCCTTAATTCACTTTGGTGGTTTTCAACATTTCATGAACTTATTTTCCTCCTTCTAGATTTTTATGAGTTATGTTGTTTTAAATGAAAGGTCACGAACTCTTAAAACGGTATGTCATAATAAAATTTGAAATATTGAAACATACACCACTTATAAGCATATTTATCCCATTAATTCACTTTGGTGGTTTTCAACATTTCATGAACTTATTTTTCTCCTTCTCGATTCTTATGAGTTATCGCTGTTTTCAATGGAAGATCATGAAATCTCGAAAAGCAATTCTCATTATAAAGTTTTATATATTGAATCTTACACCACTTATGAGCATATTTATCCCCTTAATTCAGTTTGGTGATTTTCAACATTTCATGAACTTATTTTTCTCCTTCTCGATTCTTATGAGTTATCGCTGTTTTCAATGGAAGATCATGAAATCTCGAAAAGCAATTCTCATTATAAAGTTTTATATATTGAATCTTACACCACTTATGAGCATATTTATCCCATTAATTCACTTTGGTGGTTTTCAACATTTCATGAACTTATTTTTCTCCTTCTCGATTCTTATGAGTTATCGCTGTTTTCAATGGAAGATCATGACATTTCGAAATGCAATTATCATTATAATGTTTTATATATTGAAACTTACACCATTTATGAACATATTTATCCCCTTAATTCAGTTTGGTGATTTTCAACATTTCATGAACTTATTTTTCTCCTTCTCGATTCTTATGAGTTATCGCTTTTTCAATGGAAGATCATGAAATTTCGAAACGCAATTGTTATTATAATGTTTTATATATTGAAACTTACACCACTTATGAGCATATTTATCCCTTTAATTTACTTTGGTGGTTTTCAACATTGCATGAACTTATTTATCTCCTTCTCGATTCTTATGAGTTATCACTGTTTTCAATGGAAGATCATGAAATCTCGAAACGCAATTCTCATTATAAAGTTTTATATATTGAATCTTACACCACTTATGACCATAGTTATCACCTTAATTCACTTTGGTGATTTTCAACATTTCTTAAACTTTTTGTCCTCCTTCTCGATTCTAATGATTTATCGTTGATTTATCACGCAATGTCATAATAAAATTTGAAATATTGAAACATACACCACTTATGAGCATATTTATCCCCTTAATTAACTTTGGTGATTTTCAACATTTCATGAACTTATTTTCCTCCGTCTAGATTTTTATGAGTTATGTTGTTTTAAATGAAAGGTCACGAACTCTAAAAACGGTATGTCATAATAAAATTTGAAATATTGAAACATACACCACTTATAAGCATATTTATCCCATTAATTCACTTTGGTGGTTTTCAACATTTCATGAACTTATTTTTCTCCTTTTCGATTCTTATGAGTTTTCGCTGTTTTCAATGGAAGATCATGAAATCTCGAAAAGCAATTCTCATTATAAAGTTTTATATATTGAATCTTACACCACTTATGAGCATATTTATCCCCTTAATTCACTTTGGTGGTTTTCTACATTTCATGAACTTATTTTTCTCCTTCTCGATTCTTATGAGTTATCGCTGTTTTCAATGGAAGATCATGAAATTTCGAAATGCAATTATCATTATAATGTTTTATATATTGAAACTTACACCATTTATGAGCATATTTATCCCCTTAATTCAGTTTGGTGGTTTTCAACATTTCATGGACTTATTTTTCTCCTTCTTGATTCTTATGAGTTATCGCTGTTTTCAATGGAAGATAATGAAATCTCGAAACGCAATTCTCATTATAAAGTTTTATATGTTGAATATTACACCACTTATGAGCATATTTATCCCCTTAATTCACTTTGGTTGTTTTCAACATTTCATGAACATATTTTCCTCCATCTTTATTTTTATTACTTATCTCTGTTTTCAATGGAACGTCACGAAATCTCGAAACGCAATGTCATAATAAAATTTGAAATATTGAAACATACACCACTTATGAGCATATTTATCCCCTTAATTCACTTTGGTGGTTTTCAACATTTCATGAACTTATTTTCCTCCTTCTAGATTTTTATGAGTTATGTTGTTTTAAATGAAAGGTCACGAACTCTTAAAACGGTATGTCATAATAAAATTTGAAATATTGAAACATACACCACTTATAAGCATATTTATCCCATTAATTCACTTTGGTGGTTTTCAACATTTCATGAACTTATTTTTCTCCTTCTCGATTCTTATGAGTTATCGCTGTTTTCAATGGAAGATCATGAAATCTCGAAAAGCAATTCTCATTATAAAGTTTTATATATTGAATCTTACACCACTTATGAGCATATTTATCCCCTTAATTCACTTTGGTGGTTTTCAACATTTCATGAACTTATTTTTCTCCTTCTCGATTCTTATGAGTTATCGCTGTTTTCAATGGAAGATCATGACATTTCGAAATGCAATTATCATTATAATGTTTTATATATTGAAACTTACACCATTTATGAACATATTTATCCCCTTAATTCAGTTTGGTGATTTTCAACATTTCATGAACTTATTTTTCTCCTTCTCGATTCTTATGAGTTATCGCTGTTTTCAATGGAAGATCATGAAATCTCGAAAAGCAATTCTCATTATAAAGTTTTATATATTGAATCTTACACCACTTATGAGCATATTTATCCCATTAATTCACTTTGGTGGTTTTCAACATTTCATGAACTTATTTTTCTCCTTCTCGATTCTTATGAGTTATCGCTGTTTTCAATGGAAGATCATGACATTTCGAAATGCAATTATCATTATAATGTTTTATATATTGAAACTTACACCATTTATGAACATATTTATCCCCTTAATTCAGTTTGGTGATTTTTAACATTTCATGAACTTATTTTTCTCCTTCTCGATTCTTATGAGTTATCGCTTTTTTCAATGGAAGATCATGAAATTTCGAAACGCAATTGTTATTATAATGTTTTATATATTGAAACTTACACCACTTATGAGCATATTTATCCCTTTAATTTACTTTGGTGGTTTTCAACATTGCATGAACTTATTTATCTCCTTCTCGATTCTTATGAGTTATCACTGTTTTCAATGGAAGATCATGAACTCTCGAAACGCAATTCTCATTATAAAGTTTTATATATTGAATCTTACACCACTTATGACCATAATTATCACCTTAATTCACTTTGGTGGTTTTCAACATTTCATGAACTTATTTTCCTCCATCTTGATTTTTATGAGTTATCCTTGTTTTCAATGGAACGTCACGAAATCTCGAAAAGCAATGTCATAATAAAATTGGAAATTCTAAAATATACACTACTTATGAGCATATTTATCCCCTTAATTCACTTTGGTTGTTTTCAACATTTCATGAACTTATTTTCCTCCATCTTGATTTTTATTAGTTATCCCTGTTTTCAATGGAACGTCACGAAATCTCGAAACGCAATGTCATAATAAAATTTGAAATATTGAAACATACACCACTTATGAGCATATTTATCCCCTTAATTCACTTTAGTGGTTTTCAATATTTTATGAACTTATTTTTCTCCTTCTCGATTCTTATGAGTTATCACTGTTTTCAATGAAAGATCATGAAATCTCAAAACACAATTCTCATTATAAAGTTTTATATATTGAATCTTACACCACTTATGAGCATATTTATCCCCTTAATTCACTTTGGTGGTTTTCAACATTTCATGAACTTATTTTTCTCCTTCTCGATTCTTATGAGTTATCGCTGTTTGCAATAGAAGATAATGAAATCTCGAAACGCAATTCTCATTATAAAGTTTTATATGTTGAATCTTACAACACTTATGAGCATATTTATCCCCTTAATTCACTTTGGTGGTTTTCAACATTTCATGAACTTATTTTTCTCCTTCTCGATTCTTATGAGTTATCGCTGTTTTCAATGGAAGATCATGAAATTTCGAAATGCAATTATCATTATAATATTTTATATATTGAAACTTACACCACTTATGAGCATATTTATCCCCTTAATTCACTTTGGTGGTTTTCAACATTTCATGAACTTATTTTTCTCCTTCTCGATTCTTATGAGTTATCGCTGTTTTCAATGGAAGATAATGAAATCTCGAAACGCAATTCTCATTATAAAGTTTTATATGTTGAATCTTACACCACTTTTGAGCATATTTATCCCCTTAATTCACTTTGGTGGTTTTCAACATTTCATGAACTTATTTTCCTCCATCTTGATTTTTATGAGTTATCCTTGTTTTCAATGGAACGTCACGAAATCTCGAAAAGCAATGTCATAATAAAATTGGAAATTCTAAAATATACACTACTTATGAGCATATTTATCCCCTTAATTCACTTTGGTTGTTTTCAACATTTCATGAACTTATTTTCCTCCATCTTGATTTTTATTAGTTATCCCTGTTTTCAATGGAACGTCACGAAATCTCGAAACGCAATGTCATAATAAAATTTGAAATATTGAAACATACACCATTTATGAGCATATTTATCCCCTTAATTCACTTTAGTGGTTTTCAATATTTCATGAACTTATTTTTCTCCTTCTCGATTCTTATGAGTTATCGCTGTTTTCAATGAAAGATCATGAAATCTCAAAACACAATTCTCATTATAAAGTTTTATATATTGAATCTTACACCACTTATGAGCATATTTATCCCCTTAATTCACTTTGGTGGTTTTCAACATTTCATGAACTTATTTTTCTCCTTCTCGATTCTTATGAGTTATCACTGTTTTCAATGGAAGATCATGAACTCTCGAAACGCAATTCTCATTATAAAGTTTTATATATTGAATCTTACACCACTTATGACCATAATTATCACCTTAATTCACTTTGGTGGTTTTCAACATTTCATGAACTTATTTTCCTCCATCTTGATTTTTATGAGTTATCCTTGTTTTCAATGGAACGTCACGAAATCTCGAAAAGCAATGTCATAATAAAATTGGAAATTCTAAAATATACACTACTTATGAGCATATTTATCCCCTTAATTCACTTTGGTTGTTTTCAACATTTCATGAACTTATTTTCCTCCATCTTGATTTTTATTAGTTATCCCTGTTTTCAATGGAACGTCACGAAATCTCGAAACGCAATGTCATAATAAAATTTGAAATATTGAAACATACACCACTTATGAGCATATTTATCCCCTTAATTCACTTTAGTGGTTTTCAATATTTTATGAACTTATTTTTCTCCTTCTCGATTCTTATGAGTTATCACTGTTTTCAATGAAAGATCATGAAATCTCAAAACACAATTCTCATTATAAAGTTTTATATATTGAATCTTACACCACTTATGAGCATATTTATCCCCTTAATTCACTTTGGTGGTTTTCAACATTTCATGAACTTATTTTTCTCCTTCTCGATTCTTATGAGTTATCGCTGTTTGCAATAGAAGATAATGAAATCTCGAAACGCAATTCTCATTATAAAGTTTTATATGTTGAATCTTACAACACTTATGAGCATATTTATCCCCTTAATTCACTTTGGTGGTTTTCAACATTTCATGAACTTATTTTTCTCCTTCTCGATTCTTATGAGTTATCGCTGTTTTCAATGGAAGATCATGAAATTTCGAAATGCAATTATCATTATAATATTTTATATATTGAAACTTACACCACTTATGAGCATATTTATCCCCTTAATTCACTTTGGTGGTTTTCAACATTTCATGAACTTATTTTTCTCCTTCTCGATTCTTATGAGTTATCGCTGTTTTCAATGGAAGATAATGAAATCTCGAAACGCAATTCTCATTATAAAGTTTTATATGTTGAATCTTACACCACTTTTGAGCATATTTATCCCCTTAATTCACTTTGGTGGTTTTCAACATTTCATGAACTTATTTTCCTCCATCTTGATTTTTATGAGTTATCCTTGTTTTCAATGGAACGTCACGAAATCTCGAAAAGCAATGTCATAATAAAATTGGAAATTCTAAAATATACACTACTTATGAGCATATTTATCCCCTTAATTCACTTTGGTTGTTTTCAACATTTCATGAACTTATTTTCCTCCATCTTGATTTTTATTAGTTATCCCTGTTTTCAATGGAACGTCACGAAATCTCGAAACGCAATGTCATAATAAAATTTGAAATATTGAAACATACACCATTTATGAGCATATTTATCCCCTTAATTCACTTTAGTGGTTTTCAATATTTCATGAACTTATTTTTCTCCTTCTCGATTCTTATGAGTTATCGCTGTTTTCAATGAAAGATCATGAAATCTCAAAACACAATTCTCATTATAAAGTTTTATATATTGAATCTTACACCACTTATGAGCATATTTATCCCCTTAATTCACTTTGGTGGTTTTCAACATTTCATGAACTTATTTTTCTCCTTCTCGATTCTTATGAGTTATCACTGTTTTCAATGGAAGATCATGAACTCTCGAAACGCAATTCTCATTATAAAGTTTTATATATTGAATCTTACACCACTTATGACCATAATTATCACCTTAATTCACTTTGGTGGTTTTCAACATTTCATGAACTTATTTTCCTCCATCTTGATTTTTATGAGTTATCCTTGTTTTCAATGGAACGTCACGAAATCTCGAAAAGCAATGTCATAATAAAATTGGAAATTCTAAAATATACACTACTTATGAGCATATTTATCCCCTTAATTCACTTTGGTTGTTTTCAACATTTCATGAACTTATTTTCCTCCATCTTGATTTTTATTAGTTATCCCTGTTTTCAATGGAACGTCACGAAATCTCGAAACGCAATGTCATAATAAAATTTGAAATATTGAAACATACACCACTTATGAGCATATTTATCCCCTTAATTCACTTTAGTGGTTTTCAATATTTTATGAACTTATTTTTCTCCTTCTCGATTCTTATGAGTTATCACTGTTTTCAATGAAAGATCATGAAATCTCAAAACACAATTCTCATTATAAAGTTTTATATATTGAATCTTACACCACTTATGAGCATATTTATCCCCTTAATTCACTTTGGTGGTTTTCAACATTTCATGAACTTATTTTTCTCCTTCTCGATTCTTATGAGTTATCGCTGTTTGCAATAGAAGATAATGAAATCTCGAAACGCAATTCTCATTATAAAGTTTTATATGTTGAATCTTACAACACTTATGAGCATATTTATCCCCTTAATTCACTTTGGTGGTTTTCAACATTTCATGAACTTATTTTTCTCCTTCTCGATTCTTATGAGTTATCGCTGTTTTCAATGGAAGATCATGAAATTTCGAAATGCAATTATCATTATAATATTTTATATATTGAAACTTACACCACTTATGAGCATATTTATCCCCTTAATTCACTTTGGTGGTTTTCAACATTTCATGAACTTATTTTTCT
This sequence comes from Boechera divaricarpa, assembly GCA_026770425.1. Lineage (NCBI taxonomy): Eukaryota > Viridiplantae > Streptophyta > Magnoliopsida > Brassicales > Brassicaceae > Boechera > Boechera divaricarpa. Next base: position 26,617 of record JAMKOQ010000447.1, read on the forward strand.
CCTTCTCGATTCTTATGAGTTATCGCTGTTTTCAATGGAAGATAATGAAATCTCGAAACGCAATTCTCATTATAAAGTTTTATATGTTGAATCTTACACCACTTTTGAGCATATTTATCCCCTTAATTCACTTTGGTGGTTTTCAACATTTCATGAACTTATTTTCCTCCATCTTGATTTTTATGAGTTATCCTTGTTTTCAATGGAACGTCACGAAATCTCGAAAAGCAATGTCATAATAAAATTGGAAATTCTAAAATATACACTACTTATGAGCATATTTATCCCCTTAATTCACTTTGGTTGTTTTCAACATTTCATGAACTTATTTTCCTCCATCTTGATTTTTATTAGTTATCCCTGTTTTCAATGGAACGTCACGAAATCTCGAAACGCAATGTCATAATAAAATTTGAAATATTGAAACATACACCATTTATGAGCATATTTATCCCCTTAATTCACTTTAGTGGTTTTCAATATTTCATGAACTTATTTTTCTCCTTCTCGATTCTTATGAGTTATCGCTGTTTTCAATGAAAGATCATGAAATCTCAAAACACAATTCTCATTATAAAGTTTTATATATTGAATCTTACACCACTTATGAGCATATTTATCCCCTTAATTCACTTTGGTGGTTTTCAACATTTCATGAACTTATTTTTCTCCTTCTCGATTCTTATGAGTTATCGCTGTTTGCAATAGAAGATAATGAAATCTCGAAACGCAATTCTCATTATAAAGTTTTATATGTTGAATCTTACACCACTTATGAGCATATTTATCCCCTTAATTCACTTTGGTGGTTTTCAACATTTCATGAACTTATTTTCCTCCATCTTGATTTTTATGAGTTATCGCTGTTTTCAATGGAACGCCATCGCGAAATCTCAAAACGCAATGTCATAATAAAATTTGAAATATTGAAACATACACCACTTATGAGCATATTTATCCCCTTAATTCACTTTGGTGGTTTTCAACATTTCATGAACTTATTTTCCTCCTTCTAGATTTTTATGAGTTATGTTGTTTTAAATGAAAGGTCACGAACTCTTAAAACGGTATGTCATAATAAAATTTGAAATATTGAAACATACACCACTTATAAGCATATTTATCCCATTAATTCACTTTGGTGGTTTTCAACATTTCATGAACTTATTTTTCTCCTTCTCGATTCTTATGAGTTATCGCTGTTTTCAATGGAAGATCATGAAATCTCGAAAAGCAATTCTCATTATAAAGTTTTATATATTGAATCTTACACCACTTATGAGCATATTTATCCCCTTAATTCACTTTGGTGGTTTTCAACATTTCATGAACTTATTTTTCTCCTTCTCGATTCTTATGAGTTATCGCTGTTTTCAATGGAAGATCATGACATTTCGAAATGCAATTATCATTATAATGTTTTATATATTGAAACTTACACCATTTATGAACATATTTATCCCCTTAATTCAGTTTGGTGATTTTCAACATTTCATGAACTTATTTTTCTCCTTCTCGATTCTTATGAGTTATCGCTGTTTTCAATGGAAGATCATGAAATCTCGAAAAGCAATTCTCATTATAAAGTTTTATATATTGAATCTTACACCACTTATGAGCATATTTATCCCATTAATTCACTTTGGTGGTTTTCAATATTTCATGAACTTATTTTTCTCCTTCTCGATTCTTATGAGTTATCGCTGTTTTCAATGGAAGATCATGAAATTTCGAAATGCAATTATCATTATAATATTTTATATATTGAAACTTACACCACTTATGAGCATATTTATCCCCTTAATTCACTTTGGTGGTTTTCAACATTTCATGAACTTATTTTTCTCCTTCTCGATTCTTATGAGTTATCGCTGTTTTCAATGGAAGATAATGAAATCTCGAAACACAATTCTCATTATAAAGTTTTATATGTTGAATCTTACACCACTTTTGAGCATATTTATCCCCTTAATTCACTTTGGTGGTTTTCAACATTTCATGAACTTATTTTCCTCCATCTTGATTTTTATGAGTTATCCTTGTTTTCAATGGAACGTCACGAAATCTCGAAAAGCAATGTCATAATAAAATTGGAAATTCTAAAATATACACTACTTATGAGCATATTTATCCCCTTAATTCACTTTGGTTGTTTTCAACATTTCATGAACTTATTTTCCTCCATCTTGATTTTTATTAGTTATCCCTGTTTTCAATGGAACGTCACGAAATCTCGAAACGCAATGTCATAATAAAATTTGAAATATTGAAACATACACCATTTATGAGCATATTTATCCCCTTAATTCACTTTAGTGGTTTTCAATATTTCATGAACTTATTTTTCTCCTTCTCGATTCTTATGAGTTATCGCTGTTTTCAATGAAAGATCATGAAATCTCAAAACACAATTCTCATTATAAAGTTTTATATATTGAATCTTACACCACTTATGAGCATATTTATCCCCTTAATTCACTTTGGTGGTTTTCAACATTTCATGAACTTATTTTTCTCCTTCTCGATTCTTATGAGTTATCGCTGTTTGCAATAGAAGATAATGAAATCTCGAAACGCAATTCTCATTATAAAGTTTTATATGTTGAATCTTACACCACTTATGAGCATATTTATCCCCTTAATTCACTTTGGTGGTTTTCAACATTTCATGAACTTATTTTCCTCCATCTTGATTTTTATGAGTTATCGCTGTTTTCAATGGAACGTCACGAAATCTCAAAACGCAATGTCATAATAAAATTTGAAATATTGAAACATACACCACTTATGAGCATATTTATCCCCTTAATTCACTTTGGTGGTTTTCAACATTTCATGAACTTATTTTCCTCCTTCTAGATTTTTATGAGTTATGTTGTTTTAAATGAAAGGTCACGAACTCTTAAAACGGTATGTCATAATAAAATTTGAAATATTGAAACATACACCACTTATAAGCATATTTATCCCATTAATTCACTTTGGTGGTTTTCAACATTTCATGAACTTATTTTTCTCCTTCTCGATTCTTATGAGTTATCGCTGTTTTCAATGGAAGATCATGAAATCTCGAAAAGCAATTCTCATTATAAAGTTTTATATATTGAATCTTACACCACTTATGAGCATATTTATCCCCTTAATTCACTTTGGTGGTTTTCAACATTTCATGAACTTATTTTTCTCCTTCTCGATTCTTATGAGTTATCGCTGTTTTCAATGGAAGTTCATGACATTTCGAAATGCAATTATCATTATAATGTTTTATATATTGAAACTTACACCATTTATGAACATATTTATCCCCTTAATTCAGTTTGGTGATTTTCATCATTCCGTGACCTCAGATATCTCCACTCCTTCTCGATTCTTATGAGTTATCGCTGTTTTCAATGGAAGATCATGAAATCTCGAAAAGCAATTCTCATTATAAAGTTTTATATATTGAATCTTACACCACTTATGAGCATATTTATCCCATTAATTCACTTTGGTGGTTTTCAACATTTCATGAACTTATTTTTCTCCTTCTCGATTCTTATGAGTTATCGCTGTTTTCAATGGAAGATCATGACATTTCGAAATGCAATTATCATTATAATGTTTTATATATTGAAACTTACACCATTTATGAACATATTTATCCCCTTAATTCAGTTTGGTGATTTTCAACATTTCATGAACTTATTTTTCTCCTTCTCGATTCTTATGAGTTATCGCTTTTTTCAATGGAAGATCATGAAATTTCGAAACGCAATTGTTATTATAATGTTTTATATATTGAAACTTACACCACTTATGAGCATATTTATCCCTTTAATTTACTTTGGTGGTTTTCAACATTGCATGAACTTATTTATCTCCTTCTCGATTCTTATGAGTTATCACTGTTTTCAATGGAAGATCATGAAATCTCGAAACGCAATTCTCATTATAAAGTTTTATATATTGAATCTTACACCACTTATGACCATAGTTATCACCTTAATTCACTTTGGTGATTTTCAACATTTCTTAAACTTTTTGTCCTCCTTCTCGATTCTAATGATTTATCGTTGATTTATCACGCAATGTCATAATAAAATTTGAAATATTGAAACATACACCACTTATGAGCATATTTATCCCCTTAATTAACTTTGGTGATTTTCAACATTTCATGAACTTATTTTCCTCCGTCTAGATTTTTATGAGTTATGTTGTTTTAAATGAAAAGTCACGAACTCTAAAAACGGTATGTCATAATAAAATTTGAAATATTGAAACATACACCACTTATAAGCATATTTATCCCATTAATTCACTTTGGTGGTTTTCAACATTTCATGAACTTATTTTTCTCCTTTTCGATTCTTATGAGTTTTCGCTGTTTTCAATGGAAGATCATGAAATCTCGAAAAGCAATTCTCATTATAAAGTTTTATATATTGAATCTTACACCACTTATGAGCATATTTATCCCCTTAATTCACTTTGGTGGTTTTCTACATTTCATGAACTTATTTTTCTCCTTCTCGATTCTTATGAGTTATCGCTGTTTTCAATGGAAGATCATGAAATTTCGAAATGCAATTATCATTATAATGTTTTATATATTAAAACTTACACCATTTATGAGCATATTTATCCCCTTAATTCAGTTTGGTGGTTTTCAACATTTCATGGACTTATTTTTTTCCTTCTTGATTCTTATGAGTTATCGCTGTTTTCAATGGAAGATAATGAAATCTCGAAACGCAATTCTCATTATAAAGTTTTATATGTTGAATATTACACCACTTATGAGCATATTTATCCCCTTAATTCACTTTGGTTGTTTTCAACATTTCATGAACTTATTTTCCTCCTTCTAGATTTTTATGAGTTATGTTGTTTTAAATGAAAGGTCACGAACTCTTAAAACGGTATGTCATAATAAAATTTGAAATATTGAAACATACACCACTTATAAGCATATTTATCCCATTAATTCACTTTGGTGGTTTTCAACATTTCATAAACTTATTTTTCTCCTTCTCGATTCTTATGAGTTATCGCTGTTTTCAATGGAAGATCATGAAATCTCGAAAAGCAATTCTCATTATAAAGTTTTATATATTGAATCTTACACCACTTATGAGCATATTTATCCCCTTAATTCACTTTGGTGGTTTTCAACATTTCATGAACTTATTTTTCTCCTTTTCGATTCTTATGAGTTATCGCTGTTTTCAATGGAAGATCATGACATTTCGAAATGCAATTATCATTATAATGTTTTATATATTGAAACTTACACCATTTATGAACATATTTATCCCCTTAATTCAGTTTGGTGATTTTCAACATTTCATGAACTTATTTTTCTCCTTCTCGATTCTTATGAGTTATCGCTGTTTTCAATGGAAGATCATGAAATCTCGAAAAGCAATTCTCATTATAAAGTTTTATATATTGAATCTTACACCACTTATGAGCATATTTATCCCATTAATTAACTTTGGTGGTTTTCAACATTTCATGAACTTATTTTTCTCCTTTTCGATTCTTATGAGTTTTCGCTGTTTTCAATGGAAGATCATGAAATCTCGAAAAGCAATTCTCATTATAAAGTTTTATATATTGAATCTTACACCACTTATGAGCATATTTATCCCATTAATTAACTTTGGTGGTTTTCAACATTTCATGAACTTATTTTTCTCTTTCTCGATTCTTATGAGTTATCGCTGTTTTCAATGGAAGATCATGACATTTCGAAATGCAATTATCATTATAATGTTTTATATATTGAAACTTACACCACTTATGAGCATATTTATCCCTTTAATTTACTTTGGTGGTTTTCAACACTGCATGAACTTATTTATCTCCTTCTCGATTCTTATGAGTTATCACTGTTTTCAATGGAAGATCATGAAATCTCGAAACGCAATTCTCATTATAAAGTTTTATATATTGAATCTTACACCACTTATGACCATAGTTATCACCTTAATTCACTTTGGTGATTTTCAACATTTCTTAAACTTTTTGTCCTCCTTCTCGATTCTAATGATTTATCGTTGATTTATCACGCAATGTCATAATAAAATTTGAAATATTGAAATATACACCACTTATGAGCATATTTATCCCCTTAATTAACTTTGGTGATTTACAACATTTCATGAACTTATTTTCCTCCGTCTAGATTTTTATGAGTTATGTTGTTTTAAATGAAAGGTCACGAACTCTCAAAACGGTATGTCATAATAAAATTTGAAATATTGAAACATACACCACTTATAAGCATATTTATCCCATTAATTCACTTTGGTGGTTTTCAACATTTCATGAACTTATTTTTCTCCTTTTCGATTCTTATGAGTTTTCGCTGTTTTCAATGGAAGATCATGAAATCTCGAAAAGCAATTCTCATTATAAAGTTTTATATATTGAATCTTACACCACTTATGAGCATATTTATCCCCTTAATTCACTTTGGTGGTTTTCTACATTTCATGAACTTATTTTTCTCCTTCTCGATTCTTATGAGTTATCGCTGTTTTCAATGGAAGATCATGAAATTTCGAAATGCAATTATCATTATAATGTTTTATATATTGAAACTTACACCATTTATGAGCATATTTATCCCCTTAATTCAGTTTGGTGGTTTTCAACATTTCATGGACTTATTTTTCTCCTTCTCGATTCTTATGAGTTATCGCTGTTTTCAATGGAAGATAATGAAATCTCGAAACGCAATTCTCATTATAAAGTTTTATATGTTGAATATTACACCACTTATGAGCATATTTATCCCCTTAATTCACTTTGGTGGTTTTCAATATTTCATGAACTTATTTTCTCCATCTTGATTTTTATGAGTTATCCCTGTTTTCAATGGAACGTCACAAAATCTCCAAACGCAATGTCATAATAAAATTTGAAATATTGAAACATACACCACTTATGAGAATATTTATCCCCTTTATTCACTTTGGTGGTTTTCAACATTTCATGAACTTATTTTCCTCTTTCTAGATTTTTATGAGTTTTGTTGTTTTCAATGAAATGTCACGAACTCTCAAAACGGTATGTCATAATAAAATTTGAAATATTGAAACATACACCATTTATGAGCATATTTATCCCATTAATTCACTTTGGTGGTTTTCAACATTTCATGAACTTATTTTTCTCCTTCTCGAACTTATGAGTTATCGTTGTTTTCAAGGGAAGATCATGAAATCTCGAAACGCAATTCTCATTATAAAGTTTTATATATTGAATCTTACACCACTTATGAACATATTTATCCACTTAATTCACTTTGGTGGTTTTCAACATTTCATGAACTAATTTTTCTCCTTCTCGATTCTTATGAGTTATCACTGTTTTCAATGGAAGATCATGAAATTTCAAAATGCAATTATCATTATAATGTTTTATATATTGAAACTTACACCACTTATGAGCATATTTATCCCCTTAATTCACTTTGGTGGTTTTCAACATTTCATTAACATATTTTTTTCCTTCTCGATTCTTATGAGTTATCGCTGTTTTCAATGGAAGATCATGAAATCTCGAAACGCAGTTCTCATTATAAAGTTTTATATGTTGAATCTTACACCACTTATGAGCATATTTATCCCCTTAATTCACTTTGGTGGTTTTCAACATTTCATGAACTTATTTTTCTCCTTTTCGATTCTTATGAGTTTTCGCTGTTTTCAATGGAAGATCATGAAATCTCGAAAAGCAATTCTCATTATAAAGTTTTATATATTGAATCTTACACCACTTATGAGCATATTTATCCCCTTAATTCACTTTGGTGGTTTTCTACATTTCATGAACTTATTTTTCTCCTTCTCGATTCTTATGAGTTATCGCTGTTTTCAATGGAAGATCATGAAATTTCGAAATGCAATTATCATTATAATGTTTTATATATTGAAACTTACACCATTTATGAGCATATTTATCCCCTTAATTCAGTTTGGTGGTTTTCAACATTTCATGGACTTATTTTTCTCCTTCTCGATTCTTATGAGTTATCGCTGTTTTCAATGGAAGATAATGAAATCTCGAAACGCAATTCTCATTATAAAGTTTTATATGTTGAATATTACACCACTTATGAGCATATTTATCCCCTTAATTCACTTTGGTGGTTTTCAATATTTCATGAACTTATTTTCTCCATCTTGATTTTTATGAGTTATCCCCTGTTTTCAATGGAACGTCACAAAATCTCCAAACGCAATGTCATAATAAAATTTGAAATATTGAAACATACACCACTTATGAGAATATTTATCCCCTTTATTCACTTTGGTGGTTTTCAACATTTCATGAACTTATTTTCCTCTTTCTAGATTTTTATGAGTTTTGTTGTTTTCAATGAAATGTCACGAACTCTCAAAACGGTATGTCATAATAAAATTTGAAATATTGAAACATACACCATTTATGAGCATATTTATCCCATTAATTCACTTTGGTGGTTTTCAACATTTCATGAACTTATTTTTCTCCTTCTCGAACTTATGAGTTATCGTTGTTTTCAAGGGAAGATCATGAAATCTCGAAACGCAATTCTCATTATAAAGTTTTATATATTGAATCTTACACCACTTATGAACATATTTATCCACTTAATTCACTTTGGTGGTTTTCAACATTTCATGAACTAATTTTTCTCCTTCTCGATTCTTATGAGTTATCACTGTTTTCAATGGAAGATCATGAAATTTCAAAATGCAATTATCATTATAATGTTTTATATATTGAAACTTACACCACTTATGAGCATATTTATCCCCTTAATTCACTTTGGTGGTTTTCAACATTTCATTAACATATTTTTTTCCTTCTCGATTCTTATGAGTTATCGCTGTTTTCAATGGAAGATCATGAAATCTCGAAACGCAGTTCTCATTATAAAGTTTTATATGTTGAATCTTACACCACTTATGAGCATATTTATCCCCTTAATTCACTTTGGTGGTTTTCAACATTTCATGAACTTATTTTTCTCCTTCTCAATTCTTATGAGTTATCACTGTTTTCAATGGAAGATCATGAAATTTCGAAATGCAATTATCATTATAATGTTTTATATTGAAACTTACACTACTTATGAGCATATTTATCCCCTTAATTCACTTTGGTGGTTTTCAACATTTCATGAACTTATTTTTCTCCTTCTCGATTCTTATGAGTTATCGCTGTTTTCAATGGAACATCATGAAATTTCGAAATAAAATTATCATTATAATGTTTTATATATTGAATCTTACACCACTTATGAGCATATTTATCCCCTTAATTTACTTTGGTGGTTTTCAACATTTCATGAACTTATTTTCCTCCATCTTGATTTTTATGAGTTATCTCTGTTTTCAATGGAACTAGCCCTGGGATGTGGGTTGCCCCGCCCCGCATAGCCCGCTAACCCGCGGGTATAAGAAAAAATTTCAATACCCGAACCCGCCCCGCCTAATAAGTGGACTTTAATTCTAGACCCGCGACCGCCCCGCCAAAACACCGCGGACCCCGCGGGTAATCTGCATATCAGAAAATTAGCAGCCTGAAAACAAAAAGTGAACCGCTGACCCGCTAACCCGCAAAAAATCCAGCATTGAAAATAACTTTACACAACACAAGGAGTAATTTGCAACAGAAAGTTATACATATCCTATTAAAATCCAAATACATAAAAATACACAAATACATAATACTTAAAGTCCAAGACACCAACAATCAGAGAATGATACTTAAAACGTTGATGAATCCACCGTGGAATCTATCACACAATCATCAAATCCATCACCAAGACTTAGTCCTTCAAGTTCTGTCTCTAAAGCTAAAAAAAACAAAAATAAATAATTAGAAGCAAGAAATAAAGAAACTGAAACAGAAATCAGAAATCAAAAAACAGAAATGAAGAAACAGAAATCATAATTCAAATATGAAGAACTTACCACTGTCATATGATGTGAACCCCCGCAGCCAATTTCGCGTACAAATCAAAGCTTGGACATTTTTTGGAAGCAAGCTTCTCGTGCCTTCTTGCTTCGTTGTTTGGCTCAGAGAAAGCTGAAATCGAAGAGATTTCGCTAGAAATACAAGATGAAATGGGAGAAAAAGGGAAAGAGAATGAGAGAGAGCTGAGCGGCTGAGAGAGAGATGAGAGGCTGAAGAGAGAGGTTGAGCGAACAAAGAGAAAAAATTAGGGTGAACAAACAACTTTGTTACACTTACTGTAAGTGACTTACACACAAATGGATCGATTTTAATTTTTTAAAGGCTTCATGTTTTTTAAAAGACCAATAAAAAGAAGCTGAGACCCATAAAAATTAGGAGAAATTAAGTCTTTACGTTTTGTAAAAGCCTAATAAAAATAAGTTAAGGCCCATAAAAATTAGGATCCATTAGAATGTGGATACCCGCATAACCCGCGGGGCTCGCCCGCGTAACCCGCGAAAATTATTGCCCCGCCCCGCTAGACCCGCAAATAAGTGATCTCATATATGCTGACTCAAATCCGCCCCGCTGCGGGTAAAAACCCGCGGGGCCCGCGGGTGCGGGTCAATAATCCCAGCACTAAATGGAACGTCACGAAATCTCGAAACGCAATGTCATAATAAAATTTGAAATATTGAAACATACACCACTTATGAGCATATTTATCCCCTTAATTCACTTTGGTGGTTTTCAACATTTCATGAACTTATTTTCCTCCTTCTAGATTTTTATGAGTTATGTTGTTTTAAATGAAAGGTCACGAACTCTTAAAACGGTATGTCATAATAAAATTTGAAATATTGAAACATACACCACTTATAAGCATATTTATCCCATTAATTCACTTTGGTGGTTTTCAACATTTCATGAACTTATTTTTCTCCTTCTCGATTCTTATGAGTTATCGCTGTTTTCAATGGAAGATCATGAAATCTCGAAAAGCAATTCTCATTATAAAGTTTTATATATTGAATCTTACACCACTTATGAGCATATTTATCCCCTTAATTCACTTTGGTGGTTTTCAACATTTCATGAACTTATTTTTCTCCTTCTCGATTCTTATGAGTTATCGCTGTTTTCAATGGAAGATCATGACATTTCGAAATGCAATTATCATTATAATGTTTTATATATTGAAACTTACACCATTTATGAACATATTTATCCCCTTAATTCAGTTTGGTGATGTTCAACATTTCATGAACTTATTTTTCTCCTTCTCGATTCTTATGAGTTATCGCTGTTTTCAATGGAAGATCATGAAATCTCGAAAAGCAATTCTCATTATAAAGTTTTATATATTGAATCTTACACCACTTATGAGCATATTTATCCCATTAATTCACTTTGGTGGTTTTCAACATTTCATGAACTTATTTTTCTCCTTCTCGATTCTTATGAGTTATCGCTGTTTTCAATGGAAGATCATGACATTTCGAAATGCAATTATCATTATAATGTTTTATATATTGAAACTTACACCATTTATGAACATATTTATCCCCTTAATTCAGTTTGGTGATTTTCAACATTTCATGAACTTATTTTTCTCCTTCTCGATTCTTATGAGTTATCGCTTTTTTCAATGGAAGATCATGAAATTTCGAAACGCAATTGTTATTATAATGTTTTATATATTGAAACTTACACCACTTATGAGCATATTTATCCCTTTAATTTACTTTGGTGGTTTTCAACATTGCATGAACTTATTTATCTCCTTCTCGATTCTTATGAGTTATCACTGTTTTCAATGGAAGATCATGAAATCTCGAAACGCAATTCTCATTATAAAGTTTTATATATTGAATCTTACACCACTTATGACCATAGTTATCACCTTAATTCACTTTGGTGATTTTCAACATTTCTTAAACTTTTTGTCCTCCTTCTCGATTCTAATGATTTATCGTTGATTTATCACGCAATGTCATAATAAAATTTGAAATATTGAAACATACACCACTTATGAGCATATTTATCCCCTTAATTAACTTTGGTGATTTTCAACATTTCATGAACTTATTTTCCTCCGTCTAGATTTTTATGAGTTATGTTGTTTTAAATGAAAGGTCACGAACTCTAAAAACGGTATGTCATAATAAAATTTGAAATATTGAAACATACACCACTTATAAGCATATTTATCCCATTAATTCACTTTGGTGGTTTTCAACATTTCATGAACTTATTTTTCTCCTTTTCGATTCTTATGAGTTTTCGCTGTTTTCAATGGAAGATCATGAAATCTCGAAAAGCAATTCTCATTATAAAGTTTTATATATTGAATCTTACACCACTTATGAGCATATTTATCCCCTTAATTCACTTTGGTGGTTTTCTACATTTCATGAACTTATTTTTCTCCTTCTCGATTCTTATGAGTTATCGCTGTTTTCAATGGAAGATCATGAAATTTCGAAATGCAATTATCATTATAATGTTTTATATATTGAAACTTACACCATTTATGAGCATATTTATCCCCTTAATTCAGTTTGGTGGTTTTCAACATTTCATGGACTTATTTTTCTCCTTCTTGATTCTTATGAGTTATCGCTGTTTGCAATAGAAGATAATGAAATCTCGAAACGCAATTCTCATTATAAAGTTTTATATGTTGAATATTACACCACTTATGAGCATATTTATCCCCTTAATTCACTTTGGTTGTTTTCAACATTTCATGAACATATTTTCCTCCATCTTTATTTTTATTACTTATCTCTGTTTTCAATGGAACGTCACGAAATCTCGAAACGCAATGTCATAATAAAATTTGAAATATTGAAACATACACCACTTATGAGCATATTTATCCCCTTAATTCACTTTGGTGGTTTTCAACATTTCATGAACTTATTTTCCTCCTTCTAGATTTTTATGAGTTATGTTGTTTTAAATGAAAGGTCACGAACTCTTAAAACGGTATGTCATAATAAAATTTGAAATATTGAAACATACACCACTTATAAGCATATTTATCCCATTAATTCACTTTGGTGGTTTTCAACATTTCATGAACTTATTTTTCTCCTTCTCGATTCTTATGAGTTATCGCTGTTTTCATTGAAAACAACATAACTCATAAAAATCTCGAAAGAGGAAAATAAGTTCATGAAATGTTGAAAACCACCAAAGTGAATTAAGGGGATAAATATGCTCATAAATGGTGTATGTTTCAATATTTCAAATTTTATTATGACATTGCGTTTCGATATTTCGTGACGTTCCATTGAAAACAGTGATAACTCATAAAAATCAAGATGGAGGAAAATAAGTTAATGAAATGTTGAAAACCACAAAAGTGAATTAAGGGGATAAATATGCTCATAAGTGGTGTAAGATTCAATATATAAAACATTATAATGATAATTTCATTTCGAAATTTCATGATCTTCCATTCAAAACAGCGATAATTCATAAGAATCGAGAAGGAGAAAAATAAGTTCATGAAATGTTTAAAACCACCAAAGTGAATTAAGGGGATAAATATGTTCATAAGTGGTGTAAGATTCAATATATAAAACTTTATAATGAGAATTGCGTTTCGAGATTTCATGATCTTCGATTGAAAACAACGATAACTCATAAGAATCGAGAAGGAGAAAAATAAGTTCATGAAAAGTTGAAAACCACCAAAGTGAATTAAGGGGATAAATATGCTCATAAATGGTGTATGTTTCAATATTTCAAATTTTATTATGACTTACTGTTTTGAGAGTTCGTGACCTTTCATTGAAAACAACATAACTCATAAAAATCTAGAAAGAGGAAAATAAGTTCATGAAATGTTGAAAACCACCAAAGTGAATTAAGGGGATAAATATGCTCATAAATGGTGTATGTTTCAATATTTCAAATTTTATTATGACATTGCGTTTCGATATTTCGTGACGTTCCATTGAAAACAGTGATAACTCATAAAAATCAAGATGGAGGAAAATAAGTTAATGAAATGTTGAAAACCACAAAAGTGAATTAAGGGGATAAATATGCTCATAAGTGGTGTAAGATTCAATATATAAAACATTATAATGATAATTTCATTTCGAAATTTCATGATCTTCCATTCAAAACAGCGATAATTCATAAGAATCGAGAAGGAGAAAAATAAGTTCATGAAATGTTGAAAACCACCAAAGTGAATTAAGGGGATAAATATGTTCATAAGTAGTGTAAGATTCAATATATAAAACTTTATAATGAGAATTGCGTTTCGAGATTTCATGATCTTCCATTGAAAACAGCGATAACTCATAAGAATCGAGAAGGAGAAAAATAAGTTCAGGAAATGTTGAAAACCACCAAAGTGAATTAATGGGATAAATATGCTCATTAGTGGTGTATGTTTTAATATTTCAAATTTTTTTATGACATACCGTTTTGAGAGTTCGTGACCTTTCATTGAAAACAACATAACTCATAAAAATCTAGAAAGAGGAAAATAAGTTCATGAAATGTTGAAAACCACCAAAGTGAATTAAGGGGATAAATATGCTCATAAATGGTGTATGTTTCAATATTTCAAATTTTATTATGACATTGCGTTTCGATATTTCGTGACGTTCCATTGAAAACAGTGATAACTCATAAAAATCAAGATGGAGGAAAATAAGTTAATGAAATGTTGAAAACCACAAAAGTGAATTAAGGGGATAAATATGCTCATAAGTGGTGTAAGATTCAATATATAAAACATTATAATGATAATTTCATTTCGAAATTTCATGATCTTCCATTCAAAACAGCGATAATTCATAAGAATCGAGAAGGAGAAAAATAAGTTCATGAAATGTTGAAAACCACCAAAGTGAATTAAGGGGATAAATATGTTCATAAGTAGTGTAAGATTCAATATATAAAACTTTATAATGAGAATTGCGTTTCGAGATTTCATGATCTTCCATTGAAAACAACGATAACTCATAAGAATCGAGAAGGAGAAAAATAAGTTCATGAAATGTTGAAAACCACCAAAGTGAATTAAGGGGATAAATATGCTCATAAATGGTGTATGTTTCAATATTTCAAATTTTATTATGACATTGCGTTTCGATATTTCGTGACGTTCCATTGAAAACAGTGATAACTCATAAAAATCAAGATGGAGGAAAATAAGTTAATGAAATGTTGAAAACCACAAAAGTGAATTAAGGGGATAAATATGCTCATAAGTGGTGTAAGATTCAATATATAAAACATTATAATGATAATTTCATTTCGAAATTTCATGATCTTCCATTCAAAACAGCGATAATTCATAAGAATCGAGAAGGAGAAAAATAAGTTCATGAAATGTTGAAAACCACCAAAGTGAATTAAGGGGATAAATATGTTCATAAGTAGTGTAAGATTCAATATATAAAACTTTATAATGAGAATTGCGTTTCGAGATTTCATGATCTTCCATTGAAAACAGCGATAACTCATAAGAATCGAGAAGGAGAAAAATAAGTTCATGAAATGTTGAAAACCACCAAAGTGAATTAATGGGATAAAGATGCTCATTAGTGGTGTATGTTTTAATATTTCAAATTTTATTATGACATACCGTTTTGAGAGTTCGTGACCTTTCATTGAAAACAACATAACTCATAAAAATCTCGAAAGAGGAAAATAAGTTCATGAAATGTTGAAAACCACCAAAGTGAATTAAGGGGATAAATATACTCATAAGTGGTGTATGTTTCAGTATTTCAAATTTTATTATGATATTGCGTTTCGAGATTTCGTGACGTTCCATTGAAAACAGAGATAACTCATAAAAATCAAGATGGAAGAAAATAAGTTAATGAAATGTTGAAAACCACAAAAGTGAATTAAGGGGATAAATATGCTCATAAGTGGTGTAAGATTCAATATATAAAACATTATAATGATAATTTCATTTTGAAATTTCATGATCTTCCATTCAAAACAGCGATAACTCATAAGAATCGAGAAGGAGAAAAATAAGTTCATGAAATGTTGAAAACCACCAAAGTGAATTAAGGGGATAAATATGTTCATAAGTGGTGTAAGATTCAATATATAAAACTTTATAATGAGAATTGCGTTTCGAGATTTTATGATCTTCGATTGAAAACAACGATAACTCATAAGAATCGAGAAGGAGAAAAATAAGTTCATGAAAAGTTGAAAACCACCAAAGTGAATTAAGGGGATAAATATGCTCATAAATGGTGTATGTTTCAATATTTCAAATTTTATTATGACATACTGTTTTGAGAGTTCGTGACCTTTCATTGAAAACAACATAACTCATAAAAATCTAGAAAGAGGAAAATAAGTTCATGAAATGTTGAAAACCACCAAAGTGAATTAAGGGGATAAATATGCTCATAAATGGTGTATGTTTCAATATTTCAAATTTTATTATGACATTGCGTTTCGATATTTCGTGACGTTCCATTGAAAACAGTGATAACTCATAAAAATCAAGATGGAGGAAAATAAGTTAATGAAATGTTGAAAACCACAAAAGTGAATTAAGGGGATAAATATGCTCATAAGTGGTGTAAGATTCAATATATAAAACATTATAATGATAATTTCATTTCGAAATTTCATGATCTTCCATTCAAAACAGCGATAATTCATAAGAATCGAGAAGGAGAAAAATAAGTTCATGAAATGTTGAAAACCACCAAAGTGAATTAAGGGGATAAATATGTTCATAAGTAGTGTAAGATTCAATATATAAAACTTTATAATGAGAATTGCGTTTCGAGATTTCATGATCTTCCATTGAAAACAGCGATAACTCATAAGAATCGAGAAGGAGAAAAATAAGTTCATGAAATGTTGAAAACCACCAAAGTGAATTAATGGGATAAATATGCTCATTAGTGGTGTATGTTTTAATATTTCAAATTTTATTATGACATACCGTTTTGAGAGTTCGTGACCTTTCATTGAAAACAACATAACTCATAAAAATCTCGAAAGAGGAAAATAAGTTCATGAAATGTTGAAAACCACCAAAGTGAATTAAGGGGATAAATATGCTCATAAGTGGTGTATGTTTCAGTATTTCAAATTTTATTATGACATTGCGTTTCGAGATTTCGTGACGTTCCATTGAAAACAGAGATAACTCATAAAAATCAAGATGGAAGAAAATAAGTTAATGAAATGTTGAAAACCACAAAAGTGAATTAAGGGGATAAATATGCTCATAAGTGGTGTAAGATTCAATATATAAAACATTATAATGATAAATTCATTTTGAAATTTCATGATCTTCCATTCAAAACAGCGATAACTCATAAGAATCGAGAAGGAGAAAAATAAGTTCATGAAATGTTGAAAACCACCAAACTGAATTAAGGGGATAAATATGTTCATAAGTGGTGTAAGATTCAATATATAAAACTTTATAATGAGAATTGCGTTTCGAGATTTCATGATCTTCCATTGAAAACAACGATAACTCATAAGAATCGAGAAGGAGAAAAATAAGTTCATGAAATGTTGAAAACCACCAAAGTGAATTAAGGGGATAAATATGCTCATAAATGGTGTATGTTTCAATATTTCAAATTTTATTATGACATACTGTTTTGAGAGTTCGTGACCTTTCATTGAAAACAACATAACTCATAAAAATCTAGAAAGAGGAAAATAAGTTCATGAAATGTTGAAAACCACCAAAGTGAATTAAGGGGATAAATATGCTCATAAATGGTGTATGTTTCAATATTTCAAATTTTATTATGACATTGCGTTTCGATATTTCGTGACGTTCCATTGAAAACAGTGATAACTCATAAAAATCAAGATGGAGGAAAATAAGTTAATGAAATGTTGAAAACCACAAAAGTGAATTAAGGGGATAAATATGCTCATAAGTGGTGTAAGATTCAATATATAAAACATTATAATGATAATTTCATTTCGAAATTTCATGATCTTCCATTCAAAACAGCGATAATTCATAAGAATCGAAAAGGAGAAAAATAAGTTCATGAAATGTTGAAAACCACCAAAGTGAATTAAGGGGATAAATATGTTCATAAGTAGTGTAAGATTCAATATATAAAACTTTATAATGAGAATTGCGTTTCGAGATTTCATGATCTTCCATTGAAAACAACGATAACTCATAAGAATCGAGAAGGAGAAAAATAAGTTCATGAAATGTTGAAAACCACCAAAGTGAATTAAGGGGATAAATATACTCATAAATGGTGTATGTTTCAATATTTCAAATTTTATTATGACATACCGTTTTGAGAGTTTGTGACCTTTCATTGAAAACAACATAACTCATAAAAATCTCGAAAGAGGAAAATAAGTTCATGAAATGTTGAAAACCACCAAAGTGAATTAAGGGGATAAATATGCTCATAAATGGTGTATGTTTCAATATTTCAAATTTTATTATGACATTGCGTTTCGATATTTCGTGACGTTCCATTGAAAACAGTGATAACTCATAAAAATCAAGATGGAGGAAAATAAGTTAATGAAATGTTGAAAACCACAAAAGTGAATTAAGGGGATAAATATGCTCATAAGTGGTGTAAGATTCAATATATAAAACATTATAATGATAATTTCATTTCGAAATTTCATGATCTTCCATTCAAAACAGCGATAATTCATAAGAATCGAGAAGGAGAAAAATAAGTTCATGAAATGTTGAAAACCACCAAAGTGAATTAAGGGGATAAATATGTTCATAAGTAGTGTAAGATTCAATATATAAAACTTTATAATGAGAATTGCGTTTCGAGATTTCATGATCTTCCATTGAAAACAACGATAACTCATAAGAATCGAGAAGGAGAAAAATAAGTTCATGAAATGTTGAAAACCACCAAAGTGAATTAAGGGGATAAATATACTCATAAATGGTGTATGTTTCAATATTTCAAATTTTATTATGACATACCGTTTTGAGAGTTTGTGACCTTTCATTGAAAACAACATAACTCATAAAAATCTCGAAAGAGGAAAATAAGTTCATGAAATGTTGAAAACCACCAAAGTGAATTAAGGGGATAAATATGCTCATAAATGGTGTATGTTTCAATATTTCAAATTTTATTATGACATTGCGTTTCGATATTTCGTGACGTTCCATTGAAAACAGTGATAACTCATAAAAATCAAGATGGAGGAAAATAAGTTAATGAAATGTTGAAAACCACAAAAGTGAATTAAGGGGATAAATATGCTCATAAGTGGTGTAAGATTCAATATATAAAACATTATAATGATAATTTCATTTCGAAATTTCATGATCTTCCATTCAAAACAGCGATAATTCATAAGAATCGAGAAGGAGAAAAATAAGTTCATGAAATGTTGAAAACCACCAAAGTGAATTAAGGGGATAAATATGTTCATAAGTAGTGTAAGATTCAATATATAAAACTTTATAATGAGAATTGCGTTTCGAGATTTCATGATCTTCCATTGAAAACAGCGATAACTCATCAGAATCGAGAAGGAGAAAAATAAGTTCATGAAATGTTGAAAACCACCAAAGTGAATTAATGGGATAAATATGCTCATTAGTGGTGTATGTTTTAATATTTCAAATTTTATTATGACATACCGTTTTGAGAGTTCGTGACCTTTCATTGAAAACAACATAACTCATAAAAATCTCGAAAGAGGAAAATAAGTTCATGAAATGTTGAAAACCACCAAAGTGAATTAAGGGGATAAATATGCTCATAAGTGGTGTATGTTTCAGTATTTCAAATTTTATTATGACATTGCGTTTCGAGATTTCGTGACGTTCCATTGAAAACAGAGATAACTCATAAAAATCAAGATGGAAGAAAATAAGTTAATGAAATGTTGAAAACCACAAAAGTGAATTAAGGGGATAAATATGCTCATAAATGGTGTAAGATTCAATATATAAAACATTATAATGATAATTTCATTTTGAAATTTCAAGATCTTCCATTCAAAACAGCGATAACTCATAAGAATCGAGAAGGAGAAAAATAAGTTCATGAAATGTTGAAAACCACCAAAGTGAATTAAGGGGATAAATATGTTCATAAGTGGTGTAAGATTCAATATATAAAACTTTATAATGAGAATTGCGTTTCGAGATTTCATGATCTTCCATTGAAAACAACGATAACTCATAAGAATCGAGAAGGAGAAAAATAAGTTCATGAAATGTTGAAAACCACCAAAGTGAATTAAGGGGATAAATATGCTCATAAATGGTGTATGTTTCAATATTTCAAATTTTATTATGACATACTGTTTTGAGAGTTCGTGACCTTTCATTGAAAACAACATAACTCATAAAAATCTAGAAAGAGGAAAATAAGTTCATGAAATGTTGAAAACCACCAAAGTGAATTAAGGGGATAAATATGCTCATAAGTGGTGTATGTTTCAATATTTCAAATTTTATTATGACATTGCGTTTCGAGATTTCGTGACGTTCCATTGAAAACAGGGATAACTCATAAAAATCAAGATGGAGGAAAATAAGTTCATGAAATGTTGAAAACAACCAATGTGAATTAAGGGGATAAATATGCTCATAAGTGGTGTATATTTCAGAATTTCCAATTTTATTATGACATTGCGTTTCGAGATTTCGTGACATTCCATTGAAAACAAGGATAACTCATAAAAATCAAGATGGAGGAAAATAAGTTCATGAAATGTTGAAAACCACCAAAGTGAATTAAGGGGATAAATATGCTCATAAGTGGTGTAAGATTCAACATATAAAACTTTATAATGAGAATTGCTTTTCGAGATTTCATTATCTTCCATTGAAAACAGCGATAACTCATAAGAATCGAGAAGGAGAAACATAAGTTCATGAAATGTTGAAAACCAGCAAAGTGAATTAATGGGATAAATATGCTCATTAGTGGTGTATGTTTTATTATTTCAAATTTTATTATGACATACCGTTTTGAGAGTTCGTGACCATTCATTGAAAACAACATAACTCATAAAAATCTCGAAAGAGGAAAATAAGTTCATGAAATGTTGAAAACCACCAAAGTGAATTAAGGGGATAAATATGCTCATAAGTGGTGTATGTTTCAGTATTTCAAATTTTATTATGACATTGTGTTTCGAGATTTCGTGACGTTCCATTGAAAACAGAGATAACTCATAAAAATCAAGATGGAGGAAAATAAGTTAATGAAATGTTGAAAACCACAAAAGTGAATTAAGGGAATAAATATGCTCATAAGTGGTGTAAGATTCAATATATAAAACATTATAATGATAATTTCATTTTGAAATTTCATGATCTTCCATTCAAAACAGCGATAACTTATAAGAATCGAGAAGGAGAAAAATAAGTTCATGAAATGTTGAAAACCACCAAAGTGAATTAAGGGGATAAATATGTTCATAAGTGGTGTAAGATTCAATATATAAAAATTTATAATGAGAATTGCGTTTCGAGATTTCATGATCTTCCATTGAAAACAGCGATAACTCATAAGAATCGAGAAGGAGAAAAATAAGTTCATGAAATGTTGAAAACCACCAAAGTGAATTAATGGGATAAATATGCTCATAAATGGTGTATGTTTCAATATATCAAATTTTATTATGACATACTGTTTTGAGAGTTCGTGACCTTTCATTGAAAACAACATAACTCATAAAAATCTAGAAAGAGGAAAATAAGTTCATGAAATGTTGAAAACCACCAAAGTGAATTAAGGGGATAAATATGCTCACAAGTGGTGTATGTTTCAATATTTCAAATTTTATTATGACATTGCGTTTCGAGATTTCGTGACGTTCCATTGAAAACAGGGATAACTCATAAAAATCAAGATGGAGGAAAATAAGTTCATGAAATGTTGAAAACAACCAAAGTGAATTAAGGGGATAAATATGCTCATAAGTGGTGTATATTTCAGAATTTCCAATTTTATTATGACATTGCGTTTCGAGATTTCGTGACGTTCCATTGAAAACAAGGATAACTCATAAAAATCAAGATGGAGGAAAATAAGTTCATGAAATGTTGAAAACCACCAAAGTGAATTAAGGAGATAAATATGCTCATAAGTGGTGTAAGATTCAACATATAAAACTTTATAATGAGAATTGCGTTTCGAGATTTCATTATCTTCCATTGAAAACAGCGATAACTCATAAGAATCGAGAAGGAGAAACATAAGTTCATGAAATGTTGAAAACCACCAAAGTGAATTAATGGGATAAATATGCTAATTAGTGGTGTATGTTTTAATATTTCAAAGTTTATTATGACATACCGTTTTGAGAGTTCGTGACCTTTCATTGAAAACAACATAACTCATAAAAATCTCGAAAGAGGAAAATAAGTTCATGAAGTGTTGAAAACCACCAAAGTGAATTAAGGGGATAAATATGCTCATAAGTGGTGTATGTTTCAATATTTCAAATTTTATTATGACATTGCGTTTCGAGATTTCGTGACGTTCCATTGAAAACAGAGATAACTCATAAAAATCAAGATGGAGGAAAACAAGTTCATGAAATGTTGAAAACCACCAAAGTAAATTAAGACGATAAATATGCTCATAAGTGGTGTTAGATTCAATATATAAAACATTATAATCATAATTTTATTTCGAAATTTCATGATCTTCCATTGAAAACAGCGATAACTCATAAGAATCGAGAAGGAGAAAAATAAGTTCATGAAATGTTGAAAACCACCAAAGTGAATTAAGGGGATAAATATGCTCATAAGTGGTGTAAGATTCAATAAATAAAACATTATAATGATAATTTTATTTCGAAATTTCATGATCTTCCATTGAAAACAGCGATAACAATTCTCATTATAAAGTTTTATATGTTGAATCTTACACCACTTATGAGCATATTTATCCCCTTAATTCACTTTGGTGGTTTTCAACATTTCATGAACTTATTTTCCTCCATCTTGATTTTTATGAGTTATCCTTGTTTTCAATGGAACGTCACGAAATCTCGAAACGCAATGTCATAATAAAATTGGAAATTCTGAAATATACACCACTTATGAGCATATTTATCCCCTTAATTCACTTTGGTTGTTTTCAACATTTCATGAACATATTTTCCTCCATCTTGATTTTTATTACTTATCCCTGTTTTCAATGGAACGTCACGAAATCTCGAAACGCAATGTCATAATAAAATTTGAAATATTGAAACATACACCACTTATGAGCATATTTATCCCCTTAATTCACTTTGGTGGTTTTCAACATTTCATGAACTTATTTTCCTCTTTCTAGATTTTTATGAGTTATGTTGTTTTCAATGAAAGGTCACGAACTCTCAAAACAGTATGTCATAATAAAATGTGAAATATTGAAACAGACACCATTTATGAGCATATTTATCCCATTAATTCACTTTGGTGGTTTTCAACATTTCATGAACTTATTTTCCTCCATCTTGATTTTTATGAGTTATCGCTGTTTTCAATGTAACGTCACGAAATCT
This sequence comes from Boechera divaricarpa, assembly GCA_026770425.1. Classification (NCBI taxonomy): domain Eukaryota; kingdom Viridiplantae; phylum Streptophyta; class Magnoliopsida; order Brassicales; family Brassicaceae; genus Boechera; species Boechera divaricarpa. Next base: position 50,065 of record JAMKOQ010000447.1, read on the forward strand.
CAAAACGCAATGTCATAATAAAATTTGAAATATTGAAACATACACCACTTATGAGCATATTTATCACCTTAATTCACTTTGGTGGTTTTCAACATTTCATGAACTTATTTTCCTCTTTCTAGATTTTTATGAGTTATGTTGTTTTCAATGAAAGGTCACGAACTCTCAAAACAGTATGTCATAATAAAATGTGAAATATTGAAACAGACACCATTTATGAGCATATTTATCCCATTAATTCACTTTGGTGGTTTTCAACATTTCATGAACTTATTTTCCTCCATCTTGATTTTTATGAGTTATCGCTGTTTTCAATGTAACGTCACGAAATCTCAAAACGCAATGTCATAATAAAATTTGAAATATTGAAACATACACCACTTATGAGCATATTTATCCTCTTAATTCACTTTGGTGGTTTTCAACATTTCATGAACTTATTTTCCTCTTTTTAGATTTTTATGAGTTATGTTGTTTTCAATGAAAGGTCACGAACTCTCAAAACCGTATGTCATAATAAAATTTGAAATATTGAAACATACACCATTTATGAGCATATTTATCCCTTTAATTCACTTTGGTGGTTTTCAACATTTCATGAACTTATTTTTCTCCTTCTCGATTCTTATGAGTTATCGTTGTTTTCAATAGAAGATCAGGAAATCTCGAAACGCAATTCTCATTATAAAGTTTTATATATTGAATCTTACACCACTTATGAACATATTTATCCCCTTAATTCACTTTGGTGGTTTTCAACATTTCATGAACTTATTTTTCTCCTTCTTGATTCTTATGAGTTATCGCTGTTTTCAATGGAAGATCATGAAATTTCGAAATGCAATTATCATTATAATGTTTTATATATTGAAACTTACACCATTTATGAGCATATTTATCCCTTTAATTCAGTTTGGTGGTTTTCAACATTTCATGGACTTATTTTTTTCCTTCTCGATTCTTATGAGTTATCGTTGTTTTCAATGGAAGATCATGAAATCTTGAAACGCAATTCTCATTATAAAGTTTTATATGTTGAATCTTACACCACTTATGAGCATATTTATCCCCTTAATTCACTTTGGTTGTTTTCAACATTTCATGAACTTATTTTCCTCCATCTTGATTTTTATGAGTTATCCCTGTTTTCAATGGAACGTCACGAAATCTCGAAACGCAATGTCATAATAAAATTTGAAATATTAAAACATACACCACTTATGAGCATATTTATCCCCTTAATTCACTTTGGTGGTTTTCAACATTTCATGAACTTATTTTTCTCCTTCTCGATTCTTATGAGTTATCGTTGTTTTCAATGGAAGATCATGAAATCGCGAAACGCAATTCGCATTGTAAAGTTTTATATATTGAATCTTACACCACTTATGAACATATTTATCCCCTTAATTCACTTTGGTGGTTTTCAACATTTCATGAACTTATTTTTCTCCTTCTCGATTCTTATGAGTTATCGCTGTTTTGAATGGAAGATCATGAAATTTCGAAATAAAATTATCATTATAATGTTTTATATATTGAATCTTACACCACTTATGAACATATTTATCCCCTTAATTCACTTTGGTGGTTTTCAACATTTCATGAACTTATTTTTCTCCTTCTCGATTCTTATGAGTTATCGCTGTTTTCAATGGAAGATCATGAAATCTCGAAACACAATTCTCATTATAAAGTTTTATATATTGAATCTTACACCACTTATGAGCATATTTATCCCCTTAATTCACTTTGGTGGTTTTCAACATTTCATGAACTTATTTTTCTCCTTCTCGATTCTTATGAGTTATCGCTGTTTTCAATGGAAGATCATGACATTTCGAAATGCAAATATCATTATAATGTTTTATATATTGAATCTTACACCACTTATGAAAATATTTATCCCCTTAATTTACTTTGGTGGTTTTCAACATTTCATGAACTTATTTTTCTCCTTCTCGATTCTTATGAGTTATCGCTGTTTTCAATGGAAGATAATGAAATCTCGAAACGCAATTCTCATTATAAAGTTTTATATGTTGAATCTTACACCACTTATGAGCATATTTATCCCCTTAATTCACTTTGGTGGTTTTCAACATTTCAAGAACTTATTTTCCTCCATCTTGATTTTTATGAGTTATCGCTGTTTTCAATGCAACGTCACGAAATCTCAAAACGCAATGTCATAATAAAATTTGAAATATTGAAACATACACCACTTATGAGCATATTTATCCCCTTAATTTACTTTGGTGGTTTTCAACATTTCATGAACTTATTTTTCTCCTTCTCGATTCTTATGAGTTATCGCTGTTTTCAATGGAAGATAATGAAATCTCGAAACGCAATTCTCATTATAAAGTTTTATATGTTGAATCTTACACCACTTATGAGCATATTTATCCCCTTAATTCACTTTGGTGGTTTTCAACATTTCATGAACTTATTTTTCTCCTTCTCGATTCTTATGAGTTATCGCTGTTTTGAATGGAAGATCATGAAATTTCGAAATAAAATTATCATTATAATGTTTTATATATTGAATCTTACACCACTTATGAACATATTTATCCCCTTAATTCACTTTGGTGGTTTTCAACATTTCATGAACTTATTTTTCTCCTTCTCGATTCTTATGAGTTATCGCTGTTTTGAATGGAAGATCATGAAATTTCGAAATAAAATTATCATTATAATGTTTTATATATTGAATCTTACACCACTTATGAACATATTTATCCCCTTAATTCACTTTGGTGGTTTTCAACATTTCATGAACTTATTTTTCTCCTTCTCGATTCTTATGAGTTATCGTTGTTTTCAATAGAAGATCAGGAAATCTCGAAACGCAATTCTCATTATAAAGTTTTATATATTGAATCTTACACCACTTATGAACATATTTATCCCCTTAATTCACTTTGGTGGTTTTCAACATTTCATGAACTTATTTTTCTCCTTCTTGATTCTTATGAGTTATCGCTGTTTTCAATGGAAGATCATGAAATTTCGAAATGCAATTATCATTATAATGTTTTATATATTGAAACTTACACCATTTATGAGCATATTTATCCCTTTAATTCAGTTTGGTGGTTTTCAACATTTCATGGACTTATTTTTTTCCTTCTCGATTCTTATGAGTTATCGTTGTTTTCAATGGAAGATCATGAAATCTTGAAACGCAATTCTCATTATAAAGTTTTATATGTTGAATCTTACACCACTTATGAGCATATTTATCCCCTTAATTCACTTTGGTTGTTTTCAACATTTCATGAACTTATTTTCCTCCATCTTGATTTTTATGAGTTATCCCTGTTTTCAATGGAACGTCACGAAATCTCGAAACGCAATGTCATAATAAAATTTGAAATATTGAAACATACACCACTTATGAGCATATTTATCCCCTTAATTCACTTTGGTGGTTTTCAACATTTCATGAACTTATTTTTCTCCTTCTCGATTCTTATGAGTTATCGTTGTTTTCAATGGAAGATCATGAAATCGCGAAACGCAATTCGCATTATAAAGTTTTATATATTGAATCTTACACCACTTATGAACATATTTATCCCCTTAATTCACTTTGGTGGTTTTCAACATTTCATGAACTTATTTTTCTCCTTCTCGATTCTTATGAGTTATCGCTGTTTTGAATGGAAGATCATGAAATTTCGAAATAAAATTATCATTATAATGTTTTATATATTGAATCTTACACCACTTATGAACATATTTATCCCCTTAATTCACTTTGGTGGTTTTCAACATTTCATGAACTTATTTTTCTCCTTCTCGATTCTTATGAGTTATCGCTGTTTTCAATGGAAGATCATGAAATCTCGAAACACAATTCTCATTATAAAGTTTTATATATTGAATCTTACACCACTTATGAGCATATTTATCCCCTTAATTCACTTTGGTGGTTTTCAACATTTCATGAACTTATTTTTCTCCTTCTCGATTCTTATGAGTTATCGCTGTTTTCAATGGAAGATCATGACATTTCGAAATGCAATTATCATTATAATGTTTTATATATTGAATCTTACACCACTTATGAAAATATTTATCCCCTTAATTTACTTTGGTGGTTTTCAACATTTCATGAATTTATTTTTCTCCTTCTCGATTCTTATGAGTTATCGCTGTTTTCAATGGAAGATAATGAAATCTCAAAACGCAATTCTCATTATAAAGTTTTATATGTTGAATCTTACACCACTTATGAGCATATTTATCCCCTTAATTCACTTTGGTGGTTTTCAACATTTCAAGAACTTATTTTCCTCCATCTTGATTTTTATGAGTTATCGCTGTTTTCAATGTAACGTCACGAAATCTCAAAACGCAATGTCATAATAAAATTTGAAATATTGAAACATACACCACTTATGAGCATATTTATCCCCTTAATTTACTTTGGTGGTTTTCAACATTTCATGAACTTATTTTTCTCCTTCTCGATTCTTATGAGTTATCGCTGTTTTCAATGGAAGATAATGAAATCTCGAAACGCAATTCTCATTATAAAGTTTTATATGTTGAATCTTACACCACTTATGAGCATATTTATCCCCTTAATTCACTTTGGTGGTTTTCAACATTTCATGAACTTATTTTTCTCCTTCTCGATTCTTATGAGTTATCGCTGTTTTGAATGGAAGATCATGAAATTTCGAAATAAAATTATCATTATAATGTTTTATATATTGAATCTTACACCACTTATGAACATATTTATCCCCTTAATTCACTTTGGTGGTTTTCAACATTTCATGAACTTATTTTTCTCCTTCTCGATTCTTATGAGTTATCGCTGTTTTGAATGGAAGATCATGAAATTTCGAAATAAAATTATCATTATAATGTTTTATATATTGAATCTTACACCACTTATGAACATATTTATCCCCTTAATTCACTTTGGTGGTTTTCAACATTTCATGAACTTATTTTTCTCCTTCTCGATTCTTATGAGTTATCGCTGTTTTCAATGGAAGATCATGAAATCTCGAAACACAATTCTCATTATAAAGTTTTATATATTGAATCTTACACCACTTATGAGCATATTTATCCCCTTAATTCACTTTGGTGGTTTTCAACATTTCATGAACTTATTTTTCTCCTTCTCGATTCTTATGAGTTATCGCTGTTTTCAATGGAAGATCATGACATTTCGAAATGCAATTATCATTATAATGTTTTATATATTGAATCTTACACCACTTATGAAAATATTTATCCCCTTAATTTACTTTGGTGGTTTTCAACATTTCATGAACTTATTTTTCTCCTTCTCGATTCTTATGAGTTATCGCTGTTTTCAATGGAAGATAATGAAATCTCGAAACGCAATTCTCATTATAAAGTTTTATATGTTGAATCTTACACCACTTATGAGCATATTTATCCCCTTAATTCACTTTGGTGGTTTTCAACATTTCAAGAACTTATTTTCTTCCATCTTGATTTTTATGAGTTATCGCTGTTTTCAATGTAACGTCACGAAATCTCAAAACGCAATGTCATAATAAAATTTGAAATATTGAAACATACACCACTTATGAGCATATTTATCCCCTTAATTTACTTTGGTGGTTTTCAACATTTCATGAACTTATTTTTCTCCTTCTCGATTCTTATGAGTTATCGCTGTTTTCAATGGAAGATAATGAAATCTCGAAACGCAATTCTCATTATAAAGTTTTATATGTTGAATCTTACACCACTTATGAGCATATTTATCCCCTTAATTCACTTTGGTGGTTTTCAACATTTCATGAACTTATTTTCCTCCATCTTGATTTTTATGAGTTATCCTTGTTTTCAATGGAACGTCACGAAATCTCGAAACGCAATGTCATAATAAAATTGGAAATTCTGAAATATACACCACTTATGAGCATATTTATCCCCTTAATTCACTTTGGTTGTTTTCAACATTTCATGAACATATTTTCCTCCATCTTGATTTTTATTACTTATCCCTGTTTTCAATGGAACGTCACGAAATCTCGAAACGCAATGTCATAATAAAATTTGAAATATTGAAACATACACCACTTATGAGCTTATTTATCCCCTTAATTCACTTTGGTGGTTTTCAACATTTCATGAACTTATTTTCCTCTTTCTAGATTTTTATGAGTTATGTTGTTTTCAATGAAAGGTCACGAACTCTCAAAACAGTATGTCATAATAAAATGTGAAATATTGAAACAGACACCATTTATGAGCATATTTATCCCATTAATTCACTTTGGTGGTTTTCAACATTTCATGAACTTATTTTCCTCCATCTTGATTTTTATGAGTTATCGCTGTTTTCAATGTAACGTCACGAAATCTCAAAACGCAATGTCATAATAAAATTTGAAATATTGAAACATACACCACTTATGAGCATATTTATCCCCTTAATTCACTTTGGTGGTTTTCAACATTTCATGAACTTATTTTCCTCTTTCTAGATTTTTATGAGTTATGTTGTTTTCAATGAAATGTCACGAACTCTCAAAACCGTATGTCATAATAAAATTTGAAATATTGAAACATACACCATTTATGAGCATATTTATCCCTTTAATTCACTTTGGTGGTTTTCAACATTTCATGAACTTATTTTTCTCCTTCTCGATTCTTATGAGTTATCGTTGTTTTCAATGGAAGATCAGGAAATCTCGAAACGCAATTCTCATTATAAAGTTTTATATATTGAATCTTACACCACTTATGAACATATTTATCCCCTTAATTCACTTTGGTGGTTTTCAACATTTCATGAACTTATTTTTCTCCTTCTTGATTCTTATGAGTTATCGCTGTTTTCAATGGAAGATCATGAAATTTCGAAATGCAATTATCATTATAATGTTTTATATATTGAAACTTACACCATTTATGAGCATATTTATCCCTTTAATTCAGTTTGGTGGTTTTCAACATTTCATGGACTTATTTTTTTCCTTCTCGATTCTTATGAGTTATCGTTGTTTTCAATGGAAGATCATGAAATCTTGAAACGCAATTCTCATTATAAAGTTTTATATGTTGAATCTTACACCACTTATGAGCATATTTATCCCCTTAATTCACTTTGGTTGTTTTCAACATTCCATGAACTTATTTTCCTCCATCTTGATTTTTATGAGTTATCCCTGTTTTCAATGGAACGTCACGAAATCTCGAAACGCAATGTCATAATAAAATTTGAAATATTGAAACATACACCACTTATGAGCATATTTATCCCCTTAATTCACTTTGGTGGTTTTCAACATTTCATGAACTTATTTTTCTCCTTCTCGATTCTTATGAGTTATCGTTGTTTTCAATGGAAGATCATGAAATCGCGAAACGCAATTCGCATTATAAAGTTTTATATATTGAATCTTACACCACTTATGAACATATTTATCCCCTTAATTCACTTTGGTGGTTTTCAACATTTCATGAACTTATTTTTCTCCTTCTCGATTCTTATGAGTTATCGCTGTTTTGAATGGAAGATCATGAAATTTCGAAATAAAATTATCATTATAATATTTTATATATTAAATCTTACACCACTTATGAACATATTTATCCCCTTAATTCACTTTGGTGGTTTTCAACATTTCATGAACTTATTTTTCTCCTTCTTGATTTTTATGAGTTATCGCTGTTTTCAATGGAAGATCATGAAATTTCGAAATCCAATTATCATTATAATGTTTTATATATTGAAACTTACACCATTTATGAGCATATTTATCCCCTTAATTCAGTTTGGTGGTTTTCAACATTTCATGGACTTATTTTTCTCCTTCTCGATTCTTATGAGTTATCGTTATTTTCAATGGAAGATCATGAAATCTCGAAACGCAATTCTCATTATAAAGTTTTATATGTTGAATCTTACACCACTTATGAGCATATTTATCCCCTTAATTCACTTTGGTTGTTTTCAACATTTCATGAACTTATTTTCCTCCATCTTGATTTTTATGAGTTATCCCTGTTTTCAATGGAACGTCACGAAATCTTGAAACGCAATGTCATAATAAAATTTGAAATATTGAAACATACACCACTTATGAGCATATTTATCCCCTTAATTCACTTTGGTGGTTTTCAACATTTCATGAACTTATTTTCCTCTTCCGAGATTTTTATGAGTTATGTTGTTTTCAATGAAAGGTCACGAACTCTCAAAACGGTATGTCATAATAAAATTTGAAATATTAAAACATACACCACTTATGAGCATATTTATCCCATTAATTCACTTTGGTGGTTTTCAACATTTCATGATCTTATTTTTCTCTTTCTAGATTCTTATGAGTTATCGCTGTTTTTAATGGAAGATCATGAAATTTCGAAATGCAATTATCATTATAATATTTTATATATTGAAACTTACACCACTTATGAGCATATTTATACCCTTAATTCACTTTGGTGGTTTTCAACATTTCATGAACTTATTTTTCTCCTTCTTGATTCTTATGAGTTATCGCTGTTTTCAATGGAAGATAATGAAATCTCGAAACGCAATTCTCATTATAAAGTTTTATATGTTGAATCTTACACCACTTATGAGCATATTTATCCCCTTAATTTACTTTGGTGGTTTTCAACATTTCATGAAATTATTTTCCTCCATCTTGATTTTTATGAGTTATCCCTGTTTTCAATGGAACGTCACGAAATCTTGAAACGCAATGTCATAATAAAATTTGAAATATTGAAACATACACCACTTATGAGCATATTTATCCCCTTAATTCACTTTGGTGGTTTTCAACATTTCATGAACTTATTTTCCTCTTCCGAGATTTTTATGAGTTATGTTGTTTTCAATGAAAGGTCACGAACTCTCAAAACGGTATGTCATAATAAAATTTGAAATATTAAAACATACACCACTTATGAGCATATTTATCCCATTAATTCACTTTGGTGGTTTTCAACATTTCATGATCTTATTTTTCTCTTTCTAGATTCTTATGAGTTATCGCTGTTTTTAATGGAAGATCATGAAATTTCGAAATGCAATTATCATTATAATATTTTATATATTGAAACTTACACCACTTATGAGCATATTTATACCCTTAATTCACTTTGGTGGTTTTCAACATTTCATGAACTTATTTTTCTCCTTCTTGATTCTTATGAGTTATCGCTGTTTTCAATGGAAGATAATGAAATCTCGAAACGCAATTCTCATTATAAAGTTTTATATGTTGAATCTTACACCACTTATGAGCATATTTATCCCCTTAATTTACTTTGGTGGTTTTCAACATTTCATGAACTTATTTTCCTCCATCTTGATTTTTATGAGTTATCCCTGTTTTCAATGGAACGTCACGAAATCTCGAAACGCAATGTCATAATAAAATATGAAATATTGAAACATACACCACTTATGAGCATATTTATTCCCTTAATTCACTTTGGTGGTTTTCAACATTTCATGAACTTATTTTCCTCCATCTTGATTTTTATGAGTTATCACTGTTTTCAATGGAACGTCACGAAATATCGAAACGCAATGTCATAATAAAATTTGAAATATTGAAACATACACTATTTTTGAGCATATTTATCCCATTAGTTCACTTTGGTGGTTTTCAACATTTCATGAACTTATTTTTCTCCTTCTCGATTCTTATGAGTTATCGTTGTTTTCAATGGAAGATCATGAAATCTCGAAACGCAATTCGCATTATAAAGTTTTATATATTGAATCTTACACCACTTATGAACATATTTATCCCCTTAATTCACTTTGGTGGTTTTCAACATTTCATGAACTTATTTTTCTCCTTCTTGATTCTTATGAGTTATCGCTGTTTTCAATGGAAGATCATGAAATTTCGAAATGCAATTATCATTATAATGTTTTATATATTGAAACTTACACCATTTATGAGCATATTTATCCCCTTAATTCAGTTTGGTGGTTTTCAACATTTCATGGACTTATTTTTCTCCTTCTCGATTCTTATGAGTTATCGTTGTTTTCAATGGAAGATCATGAAATCTCGAAACGCAATTCTCATTATAAAGTTTTATATGTTGAATCTTACACCACTTATGAGCATATTTATCCCCTTAATTCACTTTGGTTGTTTTCAACATTTCATGAACTTATTTTCCTCCATCTTGATTTTTATGAGTTATCCCTGTTTTCAATGGAACGTCACGAAATCTCGAAACACAATGTCATAATAAAATTTGAAATATTGAAACATACACCACTTATGAGCATATTTATCCCCTTAATTCACTTTGGTGGTTTTCAACATTTTATGAACTTATTTTTCTCCTTCTCGATTCTTATGAGTTATCGTTGTTTTCAATGGAAGATCATGAAATCGCGAAACGTAATTCGCATTATAAAGTTTTATATATTGAATCTTACACCACTTATGAACATATTTATCCCCTTAATTCACTTTGGTGGTTTTCAACATTTCATGAACTTATTTTTCTCCTTCTCGATTCTTATGAGTTATCGCTGTTTTGAATGGAAGATCATGAAATTTCGAAATAAAATTATCATTATAATGTTTTATATATTGAATCTTACACCACTTATGAGCATATTTATCCCCTTAATTCACTTTGGTGGTTTTCAACATTTCATGAACTTATTTTCCTCCATCTTGATTTTTATGAGTTATCTCTGTTTTCAATGGAACGTCACGAAATCTCGAAACGCAATGTCATAATAAAATTTGAAATATTGAAACATACACCACTTATGAGCATATTTATCCCCTTAATTCACTTTGGTGGTTTTCAACATTTCATGAACTTATTTTCCTCTTCCAAGATTTTTATGAGTTATGTTATTTTCAATGAAAGGTCACGAACTCTCAAAACGGTATGTCATAATAAAATTTGAAATATTAAAACATACACCACTTATGAGCATATTTATCCCATTAATTCACTTTGGTGGTTTTCAACATTTCATGAACTTATTTTTCTCCTTCTCGATTCTTATGAGTTATCGCTGTTTTCAATGGAAGATCATGAAATTTCGAAATAAAATTATCATTATAATGTTTTATATATTGAATCTTACACCACTTATGAGCATATTTATCCCCTTAATTCACTTTGGTGGTTTTCAACATTTCATAAACTTATTTTCCTCTTTCGAGATTTTTATGAGTTATGTTGTTTTCAATGAAAGGTCACGAACTCTCAAAACGGTATGTCATAATAAAATTTGAAATATTAAAACATACACCACTTATGAGCATATTTATCCCATTAATTCACTTTGGTGGTTTTCAACATTTCATGAACTTATTTTTCTCCTTCTCGATTCTTATGAGTTATCGCTGTTTTCAATGGAAGATCATGAAATTTCGAAATGCAATTATCATTAAAATATTTTATATATTGAAACTTACACCACTTATGAGCATATTTATACCCTTAATTCACTTTGGTGGTTTTCAACATTTCATGAACTTATTTTCCTCCATCTTGATTTTTATGAGTTATCGCTGTTTTCAATGTAACGTCACGAAATCTCAAAACGCAATGTCATAATAAAATTTGAAATATTGAAACATACACCACTTATGAGCATATTTATCCCCTTAATTCACTTTGGTGGTTTTCAACATTTCATGAACTTATTTTCCTCTTTCTAGATTTTTATGAGTTATGTTGTTTTCAATGAAATGTCACGAACTCTCAAAACCGTATGTCATAATAAAATTTGAAATATTGAAACATACACCATTTATGAGCATATTTATCCCTTTAATTCACTTTGGTGGTTTTCAACATTTCATGAACTTATTTTTCTCCTTCTCGATTCTTATGAGTTATCGTTGTTTTCAATGGAAGATCAGGAAATCTCGAAACGCAATTCTCATTATAAAGTTTTATATATTGAATCTTACACCACTTATGAACATATTTATCCCCTTAATTCACTTTGGTGGTTTTCAACATTTCATGAACTTATTTTTCTCCTTCTTGATTCTTATGAGTTATCGCTGTTTTCAATGGAAGATCATGAAATTTCGAAATGCAATTATCATTATAATGTTTTATATATTGAAACTTACACCATTTATGAGCATATTTATCCCTTTAATTCAGTTTGGTGGTTTTCAACATTTCATGGACTTATTTTTTTCCTTCTCGATTCTTATGAGTTATCGTTGTTTTCAATGGAAGATCATGAAATCTTGGAACGCAATTCTCATTATAAAGTTTTATATGTTGAATCTTACACCACTTATGAGCATATTTATCCCCTTAATTCACTTTGGTTGTTTTCAACATTCCATGAACTTATTTTCCTCCATCTTGATTTTTATGAGTTATCCCTGTTTTCAATGGAACGTCACGAAATCTCGAAACGCAATGTCATAATAAAATTTGAAATATTGAAACATACACCACTTATGAGCATATTTATCCCCTTAATTCACTTTGGTGGTTTTCAACATTTCATGAACTTATTTTTCTCCTTCTCGATTCTTATGAGTTATCGTTGTTTTCAATGGAAGATCATGAAATCGCGAAACGCAATTCGCATTATAAAGTTTTATATATTGAATCTTACACCACTTATGAACATATTTATCCCCTTAATTCACTTTGGTGGTTTTCAACATTTCATGAACTTATTTTTCTCCTTCTCGATTCTTATGAGTTATCGCTGTTTTGAATGGAAGATCATGAAATTTCGAAATAAAATTATCATTATAATATTTTATATATTAAATCTTACACCACTTATGAACATATTTATCCCCTTAATTCACTTTGGTGGTTTTCAACATTTCATGAACTTATTTTTCTCCTTCTTGATTTTTATGAGTTATCGCTGTTTTCAATGGAAGATCATGAAATTTCGAAATCCAATTATCATTATAATGTTTTATATATTGAAACTTACACCATTTATGAGCATATTTATCCCCTTAATTCAGTTTGGTGGTTTTCAACATTTCATGGACTTATTTTTCTCCTTCTCGATTCTTATGAGTTATCGTTATTTTCAATGGAAGATCATGAAATCTCGAAACGCAATTCTCATTATAAAGTTTTATATGTTGAATCTTACACCACTTATGAGCATATTTATCCCCTTAATTCAGTTTGGTTGTTTTCAACATTTCATGAACTTATTTTCCTCCATCTTGATTTTTATGAGTTATCCCTGTTTTCAATGGAACGTCACGAAATCTTGAAACGCAATGTCATAATAAAATTTGAAATATTGAAACATACACCACTTATGAGCATATTTATCCCCTTAATTCACTTTGGTGGTTTTCAACATTTCATGAACTTATTTTCCTCTTCCGAGATTTTTATGAGTTATGTTGTTTTCAATGAAAGGTCACGAACTCTCAAAAGCGGTATGTCATAATAAAATTTGAAATATTAAAACATACACCACTTATGAGCATATTTATCCCATTAATTCACTTTGGTGGTTTTCAACATTTCATGATCTTATTTTTCTCTTTCTAGATTCTTATGAGTTATCGCTGTTTTTAATGGAAGATCATGAAATTTCGAAATGCAATTATCATTATAATATTTTATATATTGAAACTTACACCACTTATGAGCATATTTATACCCTTAATTCACTTTGGTGGTTTTCAACATTTCATGAACTTATTTTTCTCCTTCTTGATTCTTATGAGTTATCGCTGTTTTCAATGGAAGATAATGAAATCTCGAAACGCAATTCTCATTATAAAGTTTTATATGTTGAATCTTACACCACTTATGAGCATATTTATCCCCTTAATTTACTTTGGTGGTTTTCAACATTTCATGAACTTATTTTCCTCCATCTTGATTTTTATGAGTTATCCCTGTTTTCAATGGAACGTCACGAAATCTCGAAACGCAATGTCATAATAAAATATGAAATATTGAAACATACACCACTTATGAGCATATTTATTCCCTTAATTCACTTTGGTGGTTTTCAACATTTCATGAACTTATTTTCCTCCATCTTGATTTTTATGAGTTATCACTGTTTTCAATGGAACGTCACGAAATATCGAAACGCAATGTCATAATAAAATTTGAAATATTGAAACATACACTATTTTTGAGCATATTTATCCCATTAGTTCACTTTGGTGGTTTTCAACATTTCATGAACTTATTTTTCTCCTTCTCGATTCTTATGAGTTATCGTTGTTTTCAATGGAAGATCATGAAATCTCGAAACGCAATTCGCATTATAAAGTTTTATATATTGAATCTTACACCACTTATGAACATATTTATCCCCTTAATTCACTTTGGTGGTTTTCAACATTTCATGAACTTATTTTTCTCCTTCTTGATTCTTATGAGTTATCGCTGTTTTCAATGGAAGATAATGAAATCTCGAAACGCAATTCTCATTATAAAGTTTTATATGTTGAATCTTACACCACTTATGAGCATATTTATCCCCTTAATTTACTTTGGTGGTTTTCAACATTTCATGAACTTATTTTCCTCCATCTTGATTTTTATGAGTTATCCCTGTTTTCAATGGAACGTCACGAAATCTCGAAACGCAATGTCATAATAAAATATGAAATATTGAAACATACACCACTTATGAGCATATTTATTCCCTTAATTCACTTTGGTGGTTTTCAACATTTCATGAACTTATTTTCCTCCATCTTGATTTTTATGAGTTATCACTGTTTTCAATGGAACGTCACGAAATATCGAAACGCAATGTCATAATAAAATTTGAAATATTGAAACATACACTATTTTTGAGCATATTTATCCCATTAGTTCACTTTGGTGGTTTTCAACATTTCATGAACTTATTTTTCTCCTTCTCGATTCTTATGAGTTATCGTTGTTTTCAATGGAAGATCATGAAATCTCGAAACGCAATTCGCATTATAAAGTTTTATATATTGAATCTTACACCACTTATGAACATATTTATCCCCTTAATTCACTTTGGTGGTTTTCAACATTTCATGAACTTATTTTTCTCCTTCTTGATTCTTATGAGTTATCGCTGTTTTCAATGGAAGATCATGAAATTTCGAAATGCAATTATCATTATAATGTTTTATATATTGAAACTTACACCATTTATGAGCATATTTATCCCCTTAATTCAGTTTGGTGGTTTTCAACATTTCATGGACTTATTTTTCTCCTTCTCGATTCTTATGAGTTATCGTTGTTTTCAATGGAAGATCATGAAATCTCGAAACGCAATTCTCATTATAAAGTTTTATATGTTGAATCTTACACCACTTATGAGCATATTTATCCCCTTAATTCACTTTGGTTGTTTTCAACATTTCATGAACTTATTTTCCTCCATCTTGATTTTTATGAGTTATCCCTGTTTTCAATGGAACGTCACGAAATCTCGAAACACAATGTCATAATAAAATTTGAAATATTGAAACATACACCACTTATGAGCATATTTATCCCCTTAATTCACTTTGGTGGTTTTCAACATTTCATGAACTTATTTTTCTCCTTCTCGATTCTTATGAGTTATCGTTGTTTTCAATGGAAGATCATGAAATCGCGAAACGTAATTCGCATTATAAAGTTTTATATATTGAATCTTACACCACTTATGAACATATTTATCCCCTTAATTCACTTTGGTGGTTTTCAACATTTCATGATTTTTCTCCTTCTCGATTCTTATGAGTTATCGCTGTTTTGAATGGAAGATCATGAAATTTCGAAATAAAATTATCATTATAATGTTTTATATATTGAATCTTACACCACTTATGAGCATATTTATCCCCTTAATTCACTTTGGTGGTTTTCAACATTTCATGAACTTATTTTCCTCCATCTTGATTTTTATGAGTTATCTCTGTTTTCAATGGAACGTCACGAAATCTCGAAACGCAATGTCATAATAAAATTTGAAATATTGAAACATACACCACTTATGAGCATATTTATCCCCTTAATTCACTTTGGTGGTTTTCAACATTTCATGAACTTATTTTCCTCTTCCAAGATTTTTATGAGTTATGTTATTTTCAATGAAAGGTCACGAACTCTCAAAACGGTATGTCATAATAAAATTTGAAATATTAAAACATACACCACTTATGAGCATATTTATCCCATTAATTCACTTTGGTGGTTTTCAACATTTCATGAACTTATTTTTCTCCTTCTCGATTCTTATGAGTTATCGCTGTTTTCAATGGAAGATCATGAAATTTCGAAATAAAATTATCATTATAATGTTTTATATATTGAATCTTACACCACTTATGAGCATATTTATCCCCTTAATTCACTTTGGTGGTTTTCAACATTTCATAAACTTATTTTCCTCTTTCGAGATTTTTATGAGTTATGTTGTTTTCAATGAAAGGTCACGAACTCTCAAAACGGTATGTCATAATAAAATTTGAAATATTAAAACATACACCACTTATGAGCATATTTATCCCATTAATTCACTTTGGTGGTTTTCAACATTTCATGAACTTATTTTTCTCCTTCTCGATTCTTATGAGTTATCGCTGTTTTCAATGGAAGATCATGAAATTTCGAAATGCAATTATCATTAAAATATTTTATATATTGAAACTTACACCACTTATGAGCATATTTATACCCTTAATTCACTTTGGTGGTTTTCAATATTTCATGAACTTATTTTTCTCCTTCTCGATTCTTATGAGTTATCGCTGTTTTCAATGGAAGATCATGAAATTTCGAAATGCAATTATCATTAAAATATTTTATATATTGAAACTTACACCACTTATGAGCATATTTATACCCTTAATTCACTTTGGTGGTTTTCAACATTTCATGAACTTATTTTTCTCCTTCTTGATTCTTATGAGTTATCGCTGTTTTCAATGGAAGATCATGAAATTTCGAAATAAAATTATCATTATAATGTTTTATATATTGAATCTTACACCACTTATGAGCATATTTATCCCCTTAATTCACTATGGTGGTTTTAAACATTTCATGAACTTATTTTCCTCTTTCGAGAATTTTATGAGTTATGTTGTTTTCAATGAAAGGTCACGAACTCTCAAAACGGTATGTCATAATAAAATTTGAAATATTAAAACATACACCACTTATGAGCATATTTATACCCTTAATTCACTTTGGTGGTTTTCAACATTTCATGAACTTATTTTTCTCCTTCTCGATTCTTATGAGTTATCGTTGTTTTCAATGGAAGATCATGAAATCTCGAAACCCAATTCGCATTATAAAGTTTTATATATTGAATCTTACACCACTTATGAACATATTTAACCCCTTAATTCACTTTGGTGGTTTTCAACATTTCATGAACTTATTTTTCTCCTTCTTGATTCTTATGAGTTATCGCTGTTTTCAATGGAAGATCATGAAATTTCGAAATGCAATTATCATTATAATGTTTTATATATTGAAACTTACACCATTTATGAGCATATTTATCCCCTTAATTCAGTTTGGTGGTTTTCAACATTTCATGGACTTATTTTTCTCCTTCTCGATTCTTATGAGTTACCGCTGTTTTCAATGGAAGATAATGAAATCTCGAAACGCAATTCTCATTATAAAGTTTTATATGTTGAATCTTACACCACTTATGAGCATATTTATTCCCTAAATTCACTTTGGTGGTTTTCAACATTTCATGAACTTATTTTCCTCCATCTTGATTTTTATGAGTTATCACTGTTTTCAATGGAACGTCACGAAATATCGAAACGCAATGTCATAATAAAATTTGAAATATTGAAACATACACCATTTTTGAGCATATTTATCCCATTAGTTCACTTTGGTGGTTTTCAACATTTCATGAACTTATTTTTCTCCTTCTCGATTCTTATGAGTTATCGTTGTTTTCAATGGAAGATCATGAAATCTCGAAACGCAATTCGCATTATAAAGTTTTATATATTGAATCTTACACCACTTATGAACATATTTATCCCCTTAATTCACTTTGGTGGTTTTCAACATTTCATGAACTTATTTTTCTCCTTCTCGATTCTTATGAGTTATCGCTGTTTTGAATGGAAGATCATGAAATTTCGAAATAAAATTATCATTATAATGTTTTATATATTGAATCTTACACCACTTATGAGCATATTTATCCCCTTAATTCACTTTGGTGGTTTTCAACATTTCATGAACTTATTTTTCTCCTTCTCGATTCTTATGAGTTATCGCTGTTTTCAATGGAAGATAATGAAATCTCGAAACGCAATTCTCATTATAAAGTTTTATATGTTGAATCTTACACCACTTATGAGCATATTTATCCCCTTAATTTACTTTGGTGGTTTTCAACATTTCATGAACTTATTTTCCTCCATCTTGATTTTTATGAGTTATACTTGTTTTCAATGGAACGTCACGAAATCCCGAAACGCAATGTCATAATAAAATTGGAAATTCTGAAATATACACCACTTATGAGCATATTTATCCCCTTAATTCACTTTGGTTGTTTTCAACATTTCATGAACTTATTTTCCTCCATCTTGATTTTTATGAGTTATCCCTGTTTTCAATGGAACGTCACGAAATCTCGAAACGCAATGTCATAATAAAATATGAAATATTGAAACATACACCACTTATGAGCATATTTATCCCCTTAATTCACTTTGGTGGTTTTCAACATTTCATGAACTTATTTTCCTCTTTCTAGATTTTTATGAGTTATGTTGTTTTCAATGAAAGGTCACGAACTCTCAAAACAGTATGTCATAATAAAATGTGAAATATTGAAACAGACACCATTTATGAGCATATTTATCCAATTAATTCACTTTGGTGGTTTTCAACATTTCATGAACTTATTTTTCTCCTTCTCGATTCTTATGAGTTATCGCTGTTTTCAATGGAAGATAATGAAATCTCGAAACGCAATTCTCATTATAAAGTTTTATATGTTGAATCTTACACCACTTATGAGCATATTTATTCCCTTAATTCACTTTGGTGGTTTTCAACATTTCATGAACTTATTTTCCTCCATCTTGATTTTTATGAGTTATCACTGTATTCAATGGAACGTCACGAAATATCGAAACGCAATGTCAT
This sequence comes from Boechera divaricarpa, assembly GCA_026770425.1. Taxonomy (NCBI): domain Eukaryota; kingdom Viridiplantae; phylum Streptophyta; class Magnoliopsida; order Brassicales; family Brassicaceae; genus Boechera; species Boechera divaricarpa. The sequence continues at coordinate 69,172 of JAMKOQ010000447.1, forward strand.
AATAAAATTTGAAATATTGAAACATACACCATTTTTGAGCATATTTATCCCATTAGTTCACTTTGGTGGTTTTCAACATTTCATGAACTTATTTTTCTCCTTCTCGATTCTTATGAGTTATCGTTGTTTTCAATGGAAGATCATGAAATCTCGAAACGCAATTCGCATTATAAAGTTTTATATATTGAATCTTACACCACTTATGAACATATTTATCCCCTTAATTCACTTTGGTGGTTTTCAACATTTCATGAACTTATTTTTCTTCTTCTCGATTCTTATGAGTTATCGCTGTTTTGAATGGAAGATCATGAAATTTCGAAATAAAATTATCATTATAATGTTTTATATATTGAATCTTGTTGAATTATGCATCTTTTAGATTAAAGGAGGACAAATGGTCAAGGCATTTGTGTTGAGGCGTGAATCATGATCCGGAGTTTGCACGGATGATAAAGGAGAATCATGACCCGGATTTGCACGGGTACTAAAGCCGGAATCCAAACAGTTAGAACTGTTGGAGTCACGGGAGTGTGACCCGGAATATGCACGGGTACTAAACTCGGAATCTGCACGAATAGAGCCGCTGGATGAAGACGAGTTGGGTGAAGTGGTCCACAAGCTGAAAGAGAAAGGGGGACCAGCTGAGAGAGAAAGAGACATTTATTTAAGAAAGGGACATTTATTTAAGATATTCAAGTGGTCCACAAGCTGAGAGAGAAAGGGGGACCAGCTGAGTTTGTTGGAATTATGCATAGTTTCAACAAAGGAAATTATCTAGGTTAGATTAAAATGGAAATTAACAAGTTATGTTAATTGTCTATTTTATTCTAAAAGAAATAGAAATTGTCCATTTAGCAAAATGGAAATTGGAGCTCTAAAGAAATGGAAACAAGGGTCTTTTGGTTTCCTATAAATAGAGAGTGTATCTCTCACTTGTAAAGATGAACACAAAGAGATGAAATAAAAGAAAACCCCTTAGAGGAAAACTCTCTCTTCTTCTTCTTATGTATTTGCGATTTCATACTTACTCTTAAGCAATATCATGAGCGAGTGAGAGAGAGAATAAGGAAGGGTTCTTATGAGTCTTGTATAATCATATGAGGTTTAATGAGGAAGACATAGAGTTGAATCTCATGTCCTTAGTCTCACTGAGCTCATATGCTTATGCATAGGCGATTGTAGAACTCTCTTGTGTGTTCCCCTCACCATAAGGAAACAAGATCCTTATGGTGTTGTATATTTTTCGACATGGTATCAGAGCATGGAAAGACCCATTGGGAGATTCCTTGTTAGTATCATGCTTATCCGCTGCTCTATACTCTCATTCTCATTCTTATTTTTCTCAAAAATCCAAAAATACTACCTATACTTAATTATACTCGTTTTTGGTTCTAAATCCACAAAGAAACCTCTTGTGTATCTGAAATAATTTGCCAAGCATAAACCCAAGACAGAAGAGTTAATCTCTGGTCCTTAGAGGAATTTGTGCTTTGGAAATTATTTTTGAACATTGTATAGGTTGTGTGTTCACAGTTTGAAGTATGTGTGTTCTCTATCTTGGATGGGAGATGTTCTGGGCGTACGGTGTGAGTAAATCTCATCCCTATTGGCGACAGCATCTCTCACCATCAAATAGAGTAAACACATATCTCTCTTGCCCAAGTTGTAAGATGGTTAAAGGAAAGAGAGCTGAAGGTGAGCCGTTGGTGAAGGAGACTGTGTGTGATGCGGTTGAACCAGAAATATTCTCAATGGCAAGGTGTGGTTCAAAGGAGGCACGTGGAGACTTGGATTCAGAGTAAGGATATTCAGGCCCTAAATGAGGATTTCTCATGGGCAATCCTACTCAAGATGGCTCAAATAACACGCATGATCCTACCGCGAAAAGACAAACCAGAGGAGAAGAGAAGATCTCACACAAAACCTTCAAGTAAGAAGAAAGTGTGAGGAAGAAGAAGCCCTTGAGATGCTGTGGTGGGGAGGTGATAACAAGCACTTTACAAGTGTTGGAATAACCTTACCATGTTCCAAACCAAGGAGAAGGAGCCGGCCATGTGATATTGGCCGAGAGAAGGAAGGGTCAGAAACTGCTGGATTTGGACCAATGTGCACTAGCCGGAAGATTCCGGCCATACCAAGACGAACCGATCAAAAAGGAGAGTTGTTATGGAATCTTGACTCAATAACGAAGCTCTGGGAGTTGGAATCAGGTCCATAGCTTCCATAGAGTGAAAGTTATGGTTGTTACAAGTCGAGACATGTTCTCGAGAGTTGCCGAAACGTGTGTGTTTCGAGAAAATGGTGCTTTGTATGGATCGGTTGAGAAGTGGCGTGTGATGGAAAGGCCTGAGCAAGTTGGAAAGCTTATGAGAGAAACTTGACAAGTCACTACTCATCTCTCATAAGTTGTTCATACAAGGAGAAGGTCAAAACATGTCAAAAGTAATCGGTTGGAGTCAAAGCAATAAGGATGCGTTGTATGCGCAAGGGGAGATTGGGCTGAAGGCAAACTTGCAAGTTTGAGTGGTTCTACTTACTTACCATTCCAAACTTGAGGGGGAGTGTGAAGAATCAGCCCATAATCACCCATGAGCCGGTTTAGCAAGAGGAGGAGCTAGCCGAGAGATTATAGACCAGATGTGGTCTAAGATGGAACCGGTGTGGTTCTAAGGAGCTAGGGAGTCCATGGAGTGGCTACCTAAGATGGATTAAGAGGCTGAGGCTAATGCATAAGCCGAGGCAAAGGAGTGGTCAAGTATTGGCTAAGGCTTAGGCCGATTTGTTATAACCGGATATCTAAGCCAATGAATGACCGTGAGGGGAAGTTGGAGTTTAAATCATTAGCTGATCACTAAGGAGACGAGCTACAACAAACCTTCACGGTCATTCATTGGCTTAGATATCCGGTTATAACAAATCGGCCTAAGCCTTAGCCAATACTTGACCACTCCTTTGCCTCGGCTTATGCATTAGCCTCAGCCTCTTAATCCATCTTAGGTAGCCACTCCATGGACTCCCTAGCTCCTTAGAACCACACCGGTTCCATCTTAGACCACATCTGGTCTATAATCTCTCGGCTAGCTCCTCCTCTTGCTAAACCGGCTCATGGGTGATTATGGGCTGATTCTTCACACTCCCCCTCAAGTTTGGAATGGTAAGTAAGTAGAACCACTCAAACTTGCAAGTTTGCCTTCAGCCCATAATCACCCATGAGCCGGTTTAGCAAGAGGAGGAGCTAGCCGAGAGATTATAGACCAGATGTGGTCTAAGATGGAACCGGTGTGGTTCTAAGGAGCTAGGGAGTCCATGGAGTGGCTACCTAAGATGGATTAAGAGGCTGAGGCTAATGCATAAGCCGAGGCAAAGGAGTGGTCAAGTATTGGCTAAGGCTTAGGCCGATTTGTTATAACCGGATATCTAAGCCAATGAATGACCGTGAGGGGAAGTTGGAGTTCAAATCATTAGCTGATCACTAAGGAGACGAGCTACAACAAACCTTGGAGAGAAACCAGATTCTAGAAGACTTAACCAAAGGATGCAAGGGGGAGTGTTGAGATGTGCATCACATTGGTTAAGGGAGTTCGGTGAGTTACAAAGGCATGGATCACCAAACAAGTCACAAGACCATGAGACATTAAGTTGTGGAATGGCTAAGTTATGAGTAAGGTGATTAAAGGCCGGGACAAGGTTCCGAGAATAGCCAGAACAAGGAAAGTTCCGAGATGTTACAAGTTGCGGAACAAGGTTCCGAGAATAGCCAGAACAAGGAAAGTTCCGAGATGTTACAAGTTGCCGGGACAAGGTTCCGAGAATAGCCGGAACTAGAAAAGTTCTGAGATGTTACAAGTTGCCGGGACAAGGTTCCGAGAATAGCCGGAACAAGGAAAGTTCCGAGATGTTTACAAATTGCGGGACAAGGTTCCGAGAATAGCTGGAACAAGGAAAGTTCCGAGATGTTACAAGTGGGTATTTGGTGACAGAACCAAAGTGTCTAACCCGAAGGATGATCAAGAGGAGATGGACCTAAGCGTGGTAGAACAAGGAGAAGTCAACAAGTAACCAAAGGCTTAACAAGTGACAAGAGTGGCGTTCCATACTCAAACGTCAAACTTGAGGGGAGTTGGTTTAGATACTTAAGGAGTTGAACCAACATAATCTTATACACTTGTTGGTGGTGAAGATAGATTCATATTAAGGCGGAGAAATGAATCTGAGCATGTATGGGGATTTAATCTAAGGATGCGAGGGGGAGTGTTGAATTATGCATCTTTTAGATTAAAGGAGGACAAATGGTCAAGGCATTTGTGTTGAGGCGTGAATCATGATCCGGAGTTTGCACGGATGATAAAGGAGAATCATGACCCGGATTTGCACGGGTACTAAAGCCGGAATCCAAACAGTTAGAACTGTTGGAGTCACGGGAGTGTGACCCGGAATATGCACGGGTACTAAACTCGGAATCTGCACGAATAGAGCCGCTGGATGAAGACGAGTTGGGTGAAGTGGTCCACAAGCTGAAAGAGAAAGGGGGACCAGCTGAGAGAGAAAGAGACATTTATTTAAGAAAGGGACATTTATTTAAGATATTCAAGTGGTCCACAAGGTGAGAGAGAAAGGGGGACCAGCTGAGTTTGTTGGAATTATGCATAGTTTCAACAAAGGAAATTATCTAGGTTAGATTAAAATGGAAATTAACAAGTTATGTTAATTGTCTATTTTATTCTAAAAGAAATAGAAATTGTCCATTTAGCAAAATGGAAATTGGAGCTCTAAAGAAATGGAAACAAGGGTCTTTTGGTTTCCTATAAATAGAGAGTGTATCTCTCACTTGTAAAGATGAACACAAAGAGATGAAATAAAAGAAAACCCCTTAGAGGAAAACTCTCTCTTCTTCTTCTTATGTATTTGCGATTTCATACTTACTCTTAAGCAATATCATGAGCGAGTGAGAGAGAGAATAAGGAAGGGTTCTTATGAGTCTTGTATAATCATATGAGGTTTAATGAGGAAGACATAGAGTTGAATCTCATGTCCTTAGTCTCACTGAGCTCATATGCTTATGCATAGGCGATTGTAGAACTCTCTTGTGTGTTCCCCTCACCATAAGGAAACAAGATCCTTATGGTGTTGTATATTTTTCGACAAATCTTACACCACTTATGAGCATATTTATCCCCTTAATTCACTTTGGTGGTTTTCAACATTTCATGAACTTATTTTCCTCCATCTTGATTTTTATGAGTTATCTTTGTTTTCAATGGAACGTCACGAAATCTCGAAACGCAATGTCATAATAAAATTTGAAATATTGAAACATACACCAATTATGAGCATATTTATCCCATTAATTCACTTTTGTGGTTTTCAACATTTCATGAACTTATTTTTCTCCTTCTAGATTCTCATGAGTTATCGCTGTTTTCAATGGAAGATCATGAAATTTAGAAATGCAATTATCATTATAATATTTTATATATTGAAACTTACACCACTTATGAGCATATTTATACCCTTAATTCACTTTGGTAGTTTTCAACATTTCATGAACTTATTTTTCTCCTTCTCGATTCTTATGAGTTATCGCTGTTTTCAATGGAAGATAATGAAATCTCGAAACGCAATTCTCATTATAAAGTTTTATATGTTGAATCTTACACCACTTATGAGCATATTTATCCCCTTAATTTACTTTGGTGGTTTTCAACATTTCATGAACTTATTTTCCTCCATCTTGATTTTTATGAGTTATACTTGTTTTCAATGGAACGTCACGAAATCCCGAAACGCAATGTCATAATAAAATTGGAAATTCTGAAATATACACCACTTATGAGCATATTTATCCCCTTAATTCACTTTGGTTGTTTTCAACATTTCATGAACTTATTTTCCTCCATCTTGATTTTTATGAGTTATCCCCTGTTTTCAATGGAACGTCACGAAATCTCGAAACGCAATGTCATAATAAAATATGAAATATTGAAACATACACCACTTATGAGCATATTTATCCCCTTAATTCACTTTGGTGGTTTTCAACATTTCATGAACTTATTTTCCTCTTTCTAGATTTTTATGAGTTATGTTGTTTTCAATGAAAGGTCACGAACTCTCAAAACAGTATGTCATAATAAAATGTGAAATATTGAAACAGACACCATTTATGAGCATATTTATCCAATTAATTCACTTTGGTGGTTTTCAACATTTCATGAACTTATTTTTCTCCTTCTCGATTCTTATGAGTTATCGCTGTTTTCAATGGAAGATAATGAAATCTCGAAACGCAATTCTCATTATAAAGTTTTATATGTTGAATCTTACACCACTTATGAGCATATTTATTCCCTTAATTCACTTTGGTGGTTTTCAACATTTCATGAACTTATTTTCCTCCATCTTGATTTTTATGAGTTATCACTGTATTCAATGGAACGTCACGAAATATCGAAACGCAATGTCATAATAAAATTTGAAATATTGAAACATACACCATTTTTGAGCATATTTATCCCATTAGTTCACTTTGGTGGTTTTCAACATTTCATGAACTTATTTTTCTCCTTCTCGATTCTTATGAGTTATCGTTGTTTTCAATGGAAGATCATGAAATCTCGAAACGCAATTCGCATTATAAAGTTTTATATATTGAATCTTACACCACTTATGAACATATTTATCCCCTTAATTCACTTTGGTGGTTTTCAACATTTCATGAACTTATTTTTCTTCTTCTCGATTCTTATGAGTTATCGCTGTTTTCAATGGAAGATCATGAAATTTCGAAATAAAATTATCATTATAATGTTTTATATATTGAATCTTACACCACTTAAGAGCATATTTATCCCCTTAATTCACTTTGGTGGTTTTCAACATTTCATGAACTTATTTTCCTCTTTCGATATTTTTATGAGTTATGTTGTTTTCAATGAAAGGTCACGAACTCTCAAAACGGTATGTCATAATAAAATTTGAAATATTAAAACATACACCACTTATGAGCATATTTATCCCATTAATTCACTTTGGTGGTTTTCAACATTTCATGAACTTATTTTTCTCCTTCTCGATTCTTATGAGTTATCGCTGTTTTCAATGGAAGATCATGAAATTTCGAAATAAAATTATCATTATAATGTTTTATATATTGAATCTTACACCACTTATGAGCATATTTATCCCCTTAATTCACTTTGGTGGTTTTCAACATTTCATGAACTTATTTTCCTCTTTCGAGATTTTTATGAGTTATGTTGTTTTCAATGAAAGGTCACGAACTCTCAAAACGGTATGTCATAATAAAATTTGAAATATTAAAACATACACCACTTATGAGCATATTTATCCCATTAATTCACTTTGGTGGTTTTCAACATTTCATGAACTTATTTTTCTCCTTCTCGATTCTTATGAGTTATCGCTGTTTTCAATGGAAGATCATGAAATTTCGAAATAAAATTATCATTATAATGTTTTATATATTGAATCTTACACCACTTATGAGCATATTTATACCCTTAATTCACTTTGGTGGTTTTCAACATTTCATGAACTTATTTTTCTCCTTCTCGATTCTTATGAGTTATCGCTGTTTTCAATGGAAGATAATGAAATCTCGAAACGCAATTCTCATTATAAAGTTTTATATGTTGAATCTTACACCACTTATGAGCATATTTATTCCCTTAATTCACTTTGGTGGTTTTCAACATTTCATGAACTTATTTTCCTCCATCTTGATTTTTATGAGTTATCACTGTTTTCAATGGAACGTCACGAAATATCGAAACGCAATGTCATAATAAAATTTGAAATATTGAAACATACACCATTTTTGAGCATATTTATCCCATTAGTTCACTTTGGTGGTTTTCAACATTTCATGAACTTATTTTTCTCCTTCTCGATTCTTATGAGTTATCGTTGTTTTCAATGGAAGATCATGAAATCTCGAAACGCAATTCGCATTATAAAGTTTTATATATTGAATCTTACACCACTTATGAACATATTTATCCCCTTAATTCACTTTGGTGGTTTTCAACATTTCATGAACTTATTTTTCTCCTTCTCGATTCTTATGAGTTATCGCTGTTTTCAATGGAAGATCATGAAATTTCGAAATAAAATTATCATTATAATGTTTTATATATTGAATCTTACACCACTTATGAGCATATTTATCCCCTTAATTCACTTTGGTGGTTTTCAACATTTCATGAACTTATTTTCCTCTTTCGAGATTTTTATGAGTTATGTTGTTTTCAATGAAAGGTCACGAACTCTCAAAACGGTATGTCATAATAAAATTTGAAATATTAAAACATACACCACTTATGAGCATATTTATCCCATTAATTCACTTTGGTGGTTTTCAACATTTCATGAACTTATTTTTTTCCTTCTCGATTCTTATGAGTTATCGCTGTTTTCAATGGAAGATCATGAAATTTCGAAATAAAATTATCATTATAATGTTTTATATATTGAATCTTACACCACTTATGAGCATATTTATACCCTTAATTAACTTTGGTGGTTTTCAACATTTCATGAACTTATTTTTCTCCTTCTCGATTCTTATGAGTTATCGCTGTTTTCAATGGAAGATAATGAAATCTCGAAACGCAATTCTCATTATAAAGTTTTATATGTTGAATCTTACACCACTTATGAGCATATTTATCCCCTTAATTTACTTTGGTGGTTTTCAACATTTCATGAACTTATTTTCCTCCATCTTGATTTTTATGAGTTATCCTTGTTTTCAATGGAACGTCACGAAATCTCGAAACGCAATGTCATAATAAAATTGGAAATTCTGAAATATACACCACTTATGAGCATATTTATCCCCTTAATTCACTTTGGTTGTTTTCAACATTTCATGAACTTATTTTCCTCCATCTTGATTTTTATGAGTTATCCCTGTTTTCAATGGAACGTCACGAAATCTCGAAACGCAATGTCATAATAAAATATGAAATATTGAAACATACACCACTTATGAGCATATTTATCCCCTTAATTCACTTTGGTGGTTTTCAACATTTCATGAACTTATTTTCCTCTTTCTAGATTTTTATGAGTTATGTTGTTTTCAATGAAAGGTCACGAACTCTCAAAACAGTATGTCATAATAAAATGTGAAATATTGAAACAGACACCATTTATGAGCATATTTATCCAATTAATTCACTTTGGTGGTTTTCAACATTTCATGAACTTATTTTTCTCCTTCTCGATTCTTATGAGTTATCGCTGTTTTCAATGGAAGATAATGAAATCTCGAAACGCAATTCTCATTATAAAGTTTTATATGTTGAATCTTACACCACTTATGAGCATATTTATTCCCTTAATTCACTTTGGTGGTTTTCAACATTTCATGAACTGATTTTCCTCCATCTTGATTTTTATGAGTTATCACTGTTTTCAATGGAACGTCACGAAATATCGAAACGCAATGTCATAATAAAATTTGAAATATTGAAACATACACCATTTTTGAGCATATTTATCCCATTAGTTCACTTTGGTGGTTTTCAACATTTCATGAACTTATTTTTCTCCTTCTCGATTCTTATGAGTTATCGTTGTTTTCAATGGAAGATCATGAAATCTCGAAACGCAATTCGCATTATAAAGTTTTATATATTGAATCTTACACCACTTATGAACATATTTATCCCCTTAATTCACTTTGGTGGTTTTCAACATTTCATGAACTTATTTTTCTCCTTCTCGATTCTTATGAGTTATCGCTGTTTTCAATGGAAGATCATGAAATTTCGAAATAAAATTATCATTATAATGTTTTATATATTGAATCTTACACCACTTATGAGCATATTTATCCCCTTAATTCACTTTGGTGGTTTTCAACATTTCATGAACTTATTTTCCTCTTTCGAGATTTTTATGAGTTATGTTGTTTTCAATGAAAGGTCACGAACTCTCAAAACGGTATGTCATAATAAAATTTGAAATATTAAAACATACACCACTTATGAGCATATTTATCCCATTAATTCACTTTGGTGGTTTTCAACATTTCATGAACTTATTTTTTTCCTTCTCGATTCTTATGAGTTATCGCTGTTTTCAATGGAAGATCATGAAATTTCGAAATAAAATTATCATTATAATGTTTTATATATTGAATCTTACACCACTTATGAGCATATTTATACCCTTAATTCACTTTGGTGGTTTTCAACATTTCATGAACTTATTTTTCTCCTTCTCGATTCTTATGAGTTATCGCTGTTTTCAATGGAAGATAATGAAATCTCGAAACGCAATTCTCATTATAAAGTTTTATATGTTGAATCTTACACCACTTATGAGCATATTTATCCCCTTAATTTACTTTGGTGGTTTTCAACATTTCATGAACTTATTTTCCTCCATCTTGATTTTTATGAGTTATCCTTGTTTTCAATGGAACGTCACGAAATCTCGAAACGCAATGTCATAATAAAATTGGAAATTCTGAAATATACACCACTTATGAGCATATTTATCCCCTTAATTCACTTTGGTTGTTTTCAACATTTCATGAACTTATTTTCCTCCATCTTGATTTTTATGAGTTATCCCTGTTTTCAATGGAACGTCACGAAATCTCGAAACGCAATGTCATAATAAAATATGAAATATTGAAACATACACCACTTATGAGCATATTTATCCCCTTAATTCACTTTGGTGGTTTTCAACATTTCATGAACTTATTTTCCTCTTTCTAGATTTTTATGAGTTATGTTGTTTTCAATGAAAGGTCACGAACTCTCAAAACAGTATGTCATAATAAAATGTGAAATATTGAAACAGACACCATTTATGAGCATATTTATCCAATTAATTCACTTTGGTGGTTTTCAACATTTCATGAACTTATTTTTCTCCTTCTCGATTCTTATGAGTTATCGCTGTTTTCAATGGAAGATAATGAAATCTCGAAACGCAATTCTCATTATAAAGTTTTATATGTTGAATCTTACACCACTTATGAGCATATTTATTCCCTTAATTCACTTTGGTGGTTTTCAACATTTCATGAACTTATTTTCCTCCATCTTGATTTTTATGAGTTATCACTGTTTTCAATGGAACGTCACGAAATATCGAAACGCAATGTCATAATAAAATTTGAAATATTGAAACATACACCATTTTTGAGCATATTTATCCCATTAGTTCACTTTGGTGGTTTTCAACATTTCATGAACTTATTTTTCTCCTTCTCGATTCTTATGAGTTATCGTTGTTTTCAATGGAAGATCATGAAATCTCGAAACGCAATTCGCATTATAAAGTTTTATATATTGAATCTTACACCACTTATGAACATATTTATCCCCTTAATTCACTTTGGTGGTTTTCAACATTTCATGAACTTATTTTTCTCCTTCTCGATTCTTATGAGTTATCGCTGTTTTCAATGGAAGATCATGAAATTTCGAAATAAAATTATCATTATAATGTTTTATATATTGAATCTTACACCACTTATGAGCATATTTATCCCCTTAATTCATTTTGGTGGTTTTAAACATTTCATGAACTTATTTTCCTCTTTCGAGATTTTTATGAGTTATGTTGTTTTCAATGAAAGGTCACGAACTCTCAAAACGGTATGTCATAATAAAATTTGAAATATTAAAACATACACCACTTATGAGCATATTTATACCCTTAATTCACTTTGGTGGTTTTCAACATTTCATGAACTTATTTTTCTCCTTCTCGATTCTTATGAGTTATCGCTGTTTTCAATGGAAGATAATGAAATCTCGAAACGCAATTCTCATTATAAAGTTTTATATGTTGAATCTTACACCACTTATGGGCATATTTATTCCCTTAATTCACGTTGGTGGTTTTCAACATTTCATGAACTTATTTTCCTCCATCTTGATTTTTATGACTTATCACTGTTTTCAATGGAACGTCACGAAATATCGAAACGCAATGTCATAATAAAATTTGAAATATTGAAACATACACCATTTTTGAGCATATTTATCCCATGAGTTCACTTTGGTGGTTTTCAACATTTCATGAACTTATTTTTCTCCTTCTCGATTCTTATGAGTTATCGTTGTTTTCAATGGAAGATCATGAAATCTCGAAACGCAATTCGCATTATAAAGTTTTATATATTGAATCTTACACCACTTATGAACATATTTATCCCCTTAATTCACTTTGGTGGTTTTCAACATTTCATGAACTTATTTTTCTCCTTCTCGATTCTTATGAGTTATCGCTGTTTTTAATGGAAGATCATGAAATTTCGAAATAAAATTATCATTATAATGTTTTATATATTGAATCTTACACCACTTATGAGCATATTTATCCCCTTAATTCACTTTGGTGGTTTTCAACATTTCATGAACTTATTTTCCTCTTTCGAGATTTTTATGAGTTATGTTGTTTTCAATGAAAGGTCACGAACTCTCAAAACGGTATGTCATAATAAAATTTGAAATATTAAAACATACACCACTTATGAGCATATTTATCCCATTAATTCACTTTGGTGGTTTTCAACATTTCATGAACTTATTTTTCTCCTTCTCGATTCTTATGAGTTATCGCTGTTTTCAATGGAAGATCATGAAATTTCGAAATAAAATTATCATTATAATGTTTTATATATTGAATCTTACACCACTTATGAGCATATTTATACCCTTAATTCACTTTGGTGGTTTTCAACATTTCATGAACTTATTTTTCTCCTTCTCGATTCTTATGAGTTATCGCTGTTTTCAATGGAAGATAATGAAATCTCGAAACGCAATTCTCATTATAAAGTTTTATATGTTGAATCTTACACCACTTATGAGCATATTTATCCCCTTAATTTACTTTGGTGGTTTTCAACATTTCATGAACTTATTTTCCTCCATCTTGATTTTTATGAGTTATCCTTGTTTTCAATGGAACGTCACGAAATCTCGAAACGCAATGTCATAATAAAATTGGAAATTCTGAAATATACACCACTTATGAGCATATTTATCCCCTGAATTCACTTTGGTTGTTTTCAACATTTCATGAACTTATTTTCCTCCATCTTGATTTTTATGAGTTATCCCTGTTTTCAATGGAACGTCACGAAATCTCGAAACGCAATGTCATAATAAAATATGAAATATTGAAACATACACCACTTATGAGCATATTTATCCCCTTAATTCACTTTGGTGGTTTTCAACATTTCATGAACTTATTTTCCTCTTTCTAGATTTTTATGAGTTATGTTGTTTTCAATGAAAGGTCACGAACTCTCAAAACAGTATGTCATAATAAAATGTGAAATATTGAAACAGACACCATTTATGAGCATATTTATCCAATTAATTCACTTTGGTGGTTTTCAACATTTCATGAACTTATTTTTCTCCTTCTCGATTCTTATGAGTTATCGCTGTTTTCAATGGAAGATAATGAAATCTCGAAACGCAATTCTCATTATAAAGTTTTATATGTTGAATCTTACACCACTTATGAGCATATTTATTCCCTTAATTCACTTTGGTGGTTTTCAACATTTCATGAACTTATTTTCTTCCATCTTGATTTTTATGAGTTATCACTGTTTTCAATGGAACGTCACGAAATATCGAAACGCAATGTCATAATAAAATTTGAAATATTGAAACATACACCATTTTTGAGCATATTTATCCCATTAGTTCACTTTGGTGGTTTTCAACATTTCATGAACTTATTTTTCTCCTTCTCGATTCTTATGAGTTATCGTTGTTTTCAATGGAAGATCATGAAATCTCGAAACGCAATTCGCATTATAAAGTTTTATATATTGAATCTTACACCACTTATGAACATATTTATCCCATTAATTCACTTTGGTGGTTTTCAACATTTCATGAACTTATTTTTCTCCTTCTCGATTCTTATGAGTTATCGCTGTTTTCAATGGAAGATCATGAAATTTCGAAATAAAATTATCATTATAATGTTTTATATATTGAATCTTACACCACTTATGAGCATATTTATCCCCTTAATTCACTTTGGTGGTTTTCAACATTTCATGAACTTATTTTCCTCTTTCGAGATTTTTATGAGTTATGTTGTTTTCAATGAAAGGTCACGAACTCTCAAAACGGTATGTCATAATAAAATTTGAAATATTAAAACATACACCACTTATGAGCATATTTATCCCATTAATTCACTTTGGTGGTTTTCAACATTTCATGAACTTATTTTTCTCCTTCTCGATTCTTATGAGTTATCGCTGTTTTCAATGGAAGATCATGAAATTTCGAAATGCAATTATCATTAAAATATTTTATATATTGAAACTTACACCACTTATGAGCATATTTATATCCTTAATTCACTTTGGTGGTTTTCAACATTTCATGAACTTATTTTTCTCCTTCTCGATTCTTATGAGTTATCGCTGTTTTCAATGGAAGATCATGAAATTTCAAAATGCAATTATCATTAAAATATTTTATATATTGAAACTTACACCACTTATGAGCATATTTATACCCTTAATTCACTTTGGTGGTTTTCAACATTTCATGAACTTATTTTTCTCCTTCTCGATTCTTATGAGTTATCGCTGTTTTCAATGGAAGATCATGAAATTTCGAAATAAAATTATCATTATAATGTTTTATATATTGAATATTACACCACTTATGAGCATATTTATCCCCTTAATTCACTTTGGTGGTTTTAAACATTTCATGAACTTATTTTCCTCTTTCGAGATTTATATGAGTTATGTTGTTTTCAATGAAAGGTCACGAACTCTCAAAACGGTATGTCATAATAAAATTTGAAATATTAAAACATACACCACTTATGAGCATATTTATACCCTTAATTCACTTTGGTGGTTTTCAACATTTCATGAACTTATTTTTCTCCTTCTCGATTCTTATGAGTTATCGCTGTTTTCAATGGAAGATAATGAAATCTCGAAACGCAATTATCATTATAAAGTTTTATATGTTGAATTTTACACCACTTATGAGCATATTTATCCCCTTAATTCACTTTGGTGGTTTTCAACATTTCATGAACTTATTTTCCTCCATCTTGATTTTTATGAGTTATCCTTGTTTTCAATGGAACGTCACGAAATCTCGAAACGCAATGTCATAATAAAATTGGAAATTCTGAAATATACACCACTTATGAGCATATTTATCCCCTTAATTCACTTTGGTTGTTTTCAATATTTCATGAACTTATTTTCCTCCATCTTAATTTTTATGAGTTATCCCTGTTTTCAATGGAACGTCACGAAATCTCGAAACGCAATGTCATAATAAAATATGAAATATTGAAACATACACCACTTATGAGCATATTTATCCCCTTAATTCACTTTGGTGGTTTTCAACATTTCATGAACTTATTTTCCTCTTTCTAGATTTTTATGAGTTATGTTGTTTTCAATGAAAGGTCACGAACTCTCAAAACAGTATGTCATAATAAAATGTGAAATATTGAAACAGACACCATTTATGAGCATATTTATCCAATTAATTCACTTTGGTGGTTTTCAACATTTCATGAAGTTATTTTTCTCCTTCTCGATTCTTATGAGTTATCGCTGTTTTCAATGGAAGATAATGAAATCTCGAAACGCAATTATCATTATAAAGTTTTATATGTTGAATTTTACACCACTTATGAGCATATTTATCCCCTTAATTCACTTTGGTGGTTTTCAACATTTCATGAACTTATTTTCCTCCATCTTGATTTTTATGAGTTATCCTTGTTTTCAATGGAACGTCACGAAATCTCGAAACGCAATGTCATAATAAAATTGGAAATTCTGAAATATACACCACTTATGAGCATATTTATCCCCTTAATTCACTTTGGTTGTTTTCAATATTTCATGAACTTATTTTCCTCCATCTTGATTTTTATGAGTTATCCCTGTTTTCAATGGAACGTCACGAAATCTCGAAACGCAATGTCATAATAAAATATGAAATATTGAAACATACACCACTTATGAGCATATTTATCCCCTTAATTCACTTTGGTGGTTTTCAACATTTCATGAACTTATTTTCCTCTTTCTAGATTTTTATGAGTTATGTTGTTTTCAATGAAAGGTCACGAACTCTCAAAACAGTATGTCATAATAAAATGTGAAATATTGAAACAGACACCATTTATGAGCATATTTATCCAATTAATTCACTTTGGTGGTTTTCAACATTTCATGAACTTATTTTTCTCCTTCTCGATTCTTATGAGTTATCGCTGTTTTCAATGGAAGATAATGAAATCTCGAAACGCAATTCTCATTATAAAGTTTTATATGTTGAATCTTACACCACTTATGAGCATATTTATTACCTTAATTCACTTTGGTGGTTTTCAACATTTCATGAACTTATTTTCTTCCATCTTGATTTTTATGAGTTATCACTGTTTTCAATGGAACGTCACGAAATATCGAAACGCAATGTCATAATAAAATTTGAAATATTGAAACATACACCATTTTTGAGCATATTTATCCCATTAGTTCACTTTGGTGGTTTTCAACATTTCATGAACTTATTTTTCTCCTTCTCGATTCTTATGAGTTATCGTTGTTTTCAATGGAAGATCATGAAATCTCGAAACGCAATTCGCATTATAAAGTTTTATATATTGAATCTTACACCACTTATGAACATATTTATCCCATTAATTCACTTTGGTGGTTTTCAACATTTCATGAACTTATTTTTCTCCTTCTCGATTCTTATGAGTTATCGCTGTTTTCAATGGAAGATCATGAAATTTCGAAATAAAATTATCATTATAATGTTTTATATATTGAATCTTACACCACTTATGAGCATATTTATCCCCTTAATTCACTTTGGTGGTTTTCAACATTTCATGAACTTATTTTCCTCTTTCGAGATTTTTATGAGTTATGTTGTTTTCAATGAAAGGTCACGAACTCTCAAAACGGTATGTCATAATAAAATTTGAAATATTAAAACATACACCACTTATGAGCATATTTATCCTATTAATTCACTTTGGTGGTTTTCAACATTTCATGAACTTATTTTTCTCCTTCTCGATTCTTATGAGTTATCGCTGTTTTCAATGGAAGATCATGAAATTTCGAAATAAAATTATCATTATAATGTTTTATATATTGAATCTTACACCACTTATGAGCATATTTATCCCCTTAATTCACTTTGGTGGTTTTCAACATTTCATGAACTTATTTTCCTCTTTCGAGATTTTTATGAGTTATGTTGTTTTCAATGAAAGGTCACGAACTCTCAAAACGGTATGTCATAATAAAATTTGAAATATTAAAACATACACCACTTATGAGCATATTTATCCTATTAATTCACTTTGGTGGTTTTCAACATTTCATGAACTTATTTTTCTCCTTCTCGATTCTTATGAGTTATCGCTGTTTTCAATGGAAGATCATGAAATTTCGAAATAAAATTATCATTATAATGTTTTATATATTGAATCTTACACCACTTATGAGCATATTTATCCCTTTAATTCACTTTGGTGGTTTTCAACATTTCATGAACTTATTTTCCTCTTTCGAGATTTTTATGAGTTATGTTGTTTTCAATGAAAGGTCACGAACTCTCAAAACGGTATGTCATAATAAAATTTGAAATATTAAAACATACACCACTTATGAGCATATTTATCCCATTAATTCACTTTGGTGGTTTTCAACATTTCATGAACTTATTTTTCTCCTTCTCGATTCTTATGAGTTATCGCTGTTTTCAATGGAAGATCATGAAATTTCGAAATAAAATTATCATTATAATGTTTTATATATTGAATCTTACACCACTTATGAGCATATTTATCCCCTTAATTCACTTTGGTGGTTTTCAACATTTCATGAACTTATTTTTCTCCTTCTCGATTCTTATGAGTTATCGCTGTTTTCAATGGAAGATCATGAAATTTCGAAATGCAATTATCATTAAAATATTTTATATATTGAAACTTACACCACTTATGAGCATATTTATATCCTTAATTCACTTTGGTGGTTTTCAACATTTCATGAACTTATTTTTCTCCTTCTCGATTCTTATGAGTTATCGCTGTTTTCAATGGAAGATCATGAAATTTCAAAATGCAATTATCATTAAAATATTTTATATATTGAAACTTACACCACTTATGAGCATATTTATACCCTTAATTCACTTTGGTGGTTTTCAACATTTCATGAACTTATTTTTCTCCTTCTCGATTCTTATGAGTTATCGCTGTTTTCAATGGAAGATCATGAAATTTCGAAATAAAATTATCATTATAATGTTTTATATATTGAATCTTACACCACTTATGAGCATATTTATCCCCTTAATTCACTTTGGTGGTTTTAAACATTTCATGAACTTATTTTCCTCTTTCGAGATTTCTATGAGTTATGTTGTTTTCAATGAAAGGTCACGAACTCTCAAAACGGTATGTCATAATAAAATTTGAAATATTAAAACATACACCACTTATGAGCATATTTATACCCTTAATTCACTTTGGTGGTTTTCAACATTTCATGAACTTATTTTTCTCCTTCTCGATTCTTATGAGTTATCGCTGTTTTCAATGGAAGATAATGAAATCTCGAAACGCAATTATCATTATAAAGTTTTATATGTTGAATTTTACACCACTTATGAGCATATTTATCCCCTTAATTCACTTTGGTGGTTTTCAACATTTCATGAACTTATTTTCCTCCATCTTGATTTTTATGAGTTATCCTTGTTTTCAATGGAACGTCACGAAATCTCGAAACGCAATGTCATAATAAAATTGGAAATTCTGAAATATACACCACTTATGAGCATATTTATCCCCTTAATTCACTTTGGTTGTTTTCAATATTTCATGAACTTATTTTCCTCCATCTTGATTTTTATGAGTTATCCCTGTTTTCAATGGAACGTCACGAAATCTCGAAACGCAATGTCATAATAAAATATGAAATATTGAAACATACACCACTTATGAGCATATTTATCCCCTTAATTCACTTTGGTGGTTTTCAACATTTCATGAACTTATTTTCCTCTTTCTAGATTTTTATGAGTTATGTTGTTTTCAATGAAAGGTCACGAACTCTCAAAACAGTATGTCATAATAAAATGTGAAATATTGAAACGTGACACCATTTATGAGCATATTTATCCAATTAATTCACTTTGGTGGTTTTCAACATTTCATGAACTTATTTTTCTCCTTCTCGATTCTTATGAGTTATCGCTGTTTTCAATGGAAGATAATGAAATCTCGAAACGCAATTCTCATTATAAAGTTTTATATGTTGAATCTTACACCACTTATGAGCATATTTATTCCCTTAATTCACTTTGGTGGTTTTCAACATTTCATGAACTTATTTTCTTCCATCTTGATTTTTATGAGTTATCACTGTTTTCAATGGAACGTCACGAAATATCGAAACGCAATGTCATAATAAAATTTGAAATATTGAAACATACACCATTTTTGAGCATATTTATCCCATTAGTTCACTTTGGTGGTTTTCAACATTTCATGAACTTATTTTTCTCCTTCTCGATTCTTATGAGTTATCGTTGTTTTCAATGGAAGATCATGAAATCTCGAAACGCAATTCGCATTATAAAGTTTTATATATTGAATCTTACACCACTTATGAACATATTTATCCCCTTAATTCACTTTGGTGGTTTTCAACATTTCATGAACTTATTTTTCTCCTTCTCGATTCTTATGAGTTATCGCTGTTTTCAATGGAAGATCATGAAATTTCGAAATAAAATTATCATTATAATGTTTTATATATTGAATCTTACACCACTTATGAGCATATTTATCCCCTTAATTCACTTTGGTGGTTTTCAACATTTCATGAACTTATTTTCCTCTTTCGAGATTTTTATGAGTTATGTTGTTTTCAATGAAAGGTCACGAACTCTCAAAACGGTATGTCATAATAAAATTTGAAATATTAAAACATACACCACTTATGAGCATATTTATCCCATTAATTCACTTTGGTGGTTTTCAACATTTCATGAACTTATTTTTCTCCTTCTCGATTCTTATGAGTTATCGCTGTTTTCAATGGAAGATCATGAAATTTCGAAATGCAATTATCATTAAAATATTTTATATATTGAAACTTACACCACTTATGAGCATATTTATACCCTTAATTCACTTTGGTGGTTTTCAACATTTCATGAACTTATTTTTCTCCTTCTCGATTCTTATGAGTTATCGCTGTTTTCAATGGAAGATCATGAAATTTCAAAATGCAATTATCATTAAAATATTTTATATATTGAAACTTACACCACTTATGAGCATATTTATACCCTTAATTCACTTTGGTGGTTTTCAACATTTCATGAACTTATTTTTCTCCTTCTCGATTCTTATGAGTTATCGCTGTTTTCAATGGAAGATCATGAAATTTCGAAATAAAATTATCATTATAATGTTTTATATATTGAATCTTACACCACTTATGAGCATATTTATCCCTTTAATTCACTTTGGTGGTTTTAAACATTTCATGAACTTATTTTCCTCTTTCGAGATTTTTATGAGTTATGTTGTTTTCAATGAAAGGTCACGAACTCTCAAAACGGTATGTCATAATAAAATTTGAAATATTAAAACATACACCACTTATGAGCATATTTATACCCTTAATTCACTTTGGTGGTTTTCAACATTTCATGAACTTATTTTTCTCCTTCTCGATTCTTATGAGTTATCGCTGTTTTCAATGGAAGATAATGAAATCTCGAAACGCAATTCTCATTATAAAGTTTTATATGTTGAATTTTACACCACTTATGAGCATATTTATCCCCTTAATTCACTTTGGTGGTTTTCAACATTTCATGAACTTATTTTCCTCCATCTTGATTTTTATGAGTTATCCTTGTTTTCAATGGAACGTCACGAAATCTCGAAACGTAATGTCATAATAAAATTGGAAATTCTGAAATATACACCACTTATGAGCATATTTATCCCCTTAATTCACTTTGGTTGTTTTCAACATTTCATGAACTTATTTTCCTCCATCTTGATTTTTATGAGTTATCCCTGTTTTCAATGGAACGTCACGAAATCTCGAAACGCAATGTCATAATAAAATTTGAAATATTGAAACATACACCACTTATGAGCATATTTATCCCCTTAATTCACTTTGGTGGTTTTCAACATTTCATGAACTTATTTTCCTCTTTCTAGATTTTTATGAGTTATGTTGTTTTCACTGAAAGGTCACGAACTCTCAAAACAGTATGTCATAATAAAATGTGAAATATTGAAACAGACACCATTTATGAGCATATTTATCCCATTAATTCACTTTGGTGGTTTTCAACATTTCATGAACTTATTTTTCTCCTTCTCGATTCTTATGAGTTATCGTTGTTTTCAATGGAAGATCATGAAATTTCGAAATGCAATTATCATTAAAATATTTTATAATTGAAACTTACACCACTTATGAGCATATTTATCCCCTTAATTCACTTTGGTGGTTTTCAACATTTCATGAACTTATTTTCCTCTTTCGAGATTTTTATGAGTTATGTTGTTTTCAATGAAAGGTCACGAACTCTCAAAACGGTATGTCATAAATAAAATTTGAAATATTAAATCATACACCACTTATGAGCATATTTATCCCTTTAATTCACTTTGGTGGTTTTCAACATTTCATGAACTTATTTTTCTCCTTCTCGATTCTTATGAGTTATCGTTGTTTTCAATGGAAGATCATGAAATTTCGAAATGCAATTATCATTAAAATATTTTATATATTGAAACTTACACCACTTATGAGCATATTTATACCCTTAATTCACTTTGGTGGTTTTCAACATTTCATGAACTTATTTTTCTCCTTCTCGATTCTTATGCGTTATCGTTGTTTTCAATGGAAGATCATGAAATTTCGAAATAAAATTATCATTATAATGTTTTATATATTGAATCTTACACCACTTATGAGCATATTTATCCCCTTAATTCACTTTGGTGGTTTTAAACATTTCATGAACTTATTTTCCTCTTTCGAGATTTTTATGAGTTATGTTGTTTTCATTGAAAGGTCACGAACTCTCAAAACGGTATGTCATAATAAAATTTGAAATATTAAAACATACACCACTTATGAGCATATTTATACCCTTAATTCACTTTGGTGGTTTTCAACATTTCATGAACTTATTTTTCTCCTTCTCGATTCTTATGAGTTATCGCTGTTTTCAATGGAAGATCATGAAATTTCGAAATAAAATTATCATTATAATGTTTTATATATTGAATCTTACACCACTTATGAGCATATTTATCCCCTTAATTCACTTTGGTGGTTTTAAACATTTCATGAACTTATTTTCCTTTTTCGAGATTTTTATGAGTTATGTTGTTTTCATTGAAAGGTCACGAACTCTCAAAACGGTATGTCATAATAAAATTTGAAATATTAAAACATACACCACTTATGAGCATATTTATACCCTTAATTCACTTTGGTGGTTTTCAACATTTCATGAACTTATTTTTCTCCTTCTCGATTCTTATGTGTTATCGCTGTTTTCAATGGAAGATAATGAAATCTCGAAACGCAATTCTCATTATAAAGTTTTATATGTTGAATCTTACACCACTTATGAGCATATTTATCCCCTTAATTCACTTTGGTGGTTTTCAACATTTCATGAACTTATTTTCCTCCATCTTGATTTTTATGAGTTATCCTTGTTTTCAATGGAACGTCACGAAATCTCGAAATGCAATGTCATAATAAAATTGAAAATTCTGAAATATACACCACTTATGAGCATATTTATCCCCTTAATTCACTTTGGTTGTTTTCAACATTTCATGAACTTATTTTCCTCCATCTTGATTTTTATGAGTTATCCCTGTTTTCAATGGAACGTCACGAAATCTCGAAACGCAATGTCATAATAAAATTTGAAATATTGAAGCATACACCACTTATGAGCATATTTATCCCCTTAATTCACTTTGGTGGTTTTCAACATTTCATGAACTTATTTTCCTCTTTCTAGATTTTTATGAGTTATGTTGTTTTCAATGAAAGGTCACGAACTCTCAAAACAGTATGTCATAATAAAATTTGAAATATTGAAACATACACCATTTATGAGCATATTTATCCCATTAATTCACTTTGGTGGTTTTCAACATTTCATGAATTTATTTTTCTCCTTCTCGATTCTTATGAGTTATCGTTGTTTTCAATGGAAGATCATGAAATCTCGAAACGCAATTCGCATTATAAAGTTTTATATATTGAATCTTACACCACTTATGAACATATTTATCCCCTTAATTCACTTTGGTGGTTTTCAACATTTCATGATCTTATTTTTCTCCTTCTCGATTCATATGAGTTATCGCTGTTTTCAATGGAAGATCATGAAATTTCGAAATAAAATTATCATTATAATGTTTTATATATTGAATCTTACACCACTTATGAGCATATTTATCCCCTTAATTCACTTTGGTGGTTTTCAACATTTCATGAACTTATTTTCCTCTTTCGAGATTTTTATGAGTTATGTTGTTTTCAATGAAAGGTCACGAACTCTCAAAACGGTATGTCATAATAAAATTTGAAATATTAAAACATACACCACTTATGAGCATATTTATCCCATTAATTCACTTTGGTGGTTTTCAACATTTCATGAACTTATTTTTCTCCTTCTCGATTCTTATGAGTTATCGTTGTTTTCAATGGAAGATCATGAAATTTCGAAATGCAATTATCATTAAAATATTTTATATATTGAAACTTACACCACTTATGAGCATATTTATACCCTTAATTCACTTTGGTGGTTTTCAACATTTCATGAACTTATTTTTCTCCTTCTCGATTCTTATGAGTTATCGCTGTTTTCAATGGAAGATCATGAAATTTCGAAATAAAATTATCATTATAATGTTTTATATATTGAATTTTACACCACTTATGAGCATATTTATCCCCTTAATTCACTTTGGTGGTTTTAAACATTTCATGAACTTATTTTCCTCTTTCGAGA
Source organism: Boechera divaricarpa (assembly GCA_026770425.1). Classification (NCBI taxonomy): domain Eukaryota; kingdom Viridiplantae; phylum Streptophyta; class Magnoliopsida; order Brassicales; family Brassicaceae; genus Boechera; species Boechera divaricarpa. The sequence goes on from JAMKOQ010000447.1 coordinate 93,312, forward strand.
TTTTTATGAGTTATGTTGTTTTCAATGAAAGGTCACGAACTCTCAAAACGGTATGTCATAATAAAATTTGAAATATTAAAACATACACCACTTATGAGCATATTTATACCCTTAATTCACTTTGGTGGTTTTCAACATTTCATGAACTTATTTTTCTCCTTCTCGATTCTTATGAGTTATCGCTGTTTTCAATGGAAGATCATGAAATTTCGAAATAAAATTATCATTATAATGTTTTATATATTGAATCTTACACCACTTATGAGCATATTTATCCCCTTAATTCACTTTGGTTGTTTTCAACATTTCATGAACTTATTTTCCTCCATCTTGATTTTTATGAGTTATCCCTGTTTTCAATGGAACGTCACGAAATCTCGAAACGCAATGTCATAATAAAATTTGAAATATTGAAGCATACACCACTTATGAGCATATTTATCCCCTTAATTCACTTTGGTGGTTTTCAACATTTCATGAACTTATTTTCCTCTTTCTAGATTTTTATGAGTTATGTTGTTTTCAATGAAAGGTCACGAACTCTCAAAACAGTATGTCATAATAAAATTTGAAATATTGAAACATACACCATTTATGAGCATATTTATCCCATTAATTCACTTTGGTGGTTTTCAACATTTCATGAATTTATTTTTCTCCTTCTCGATTCTTATGAGTTATCGTTGTTTTCAATGGAAGATCATGAAATCTCGAAACGCAATTCGCATTATAAAGTTTTATATATTGAATCTTACACCACTTATGAACATATTTATCCCCTTAATTCACTTTGGTGGTTTTCAACATTTCATGATCTTATTTTTCTCCTTCTCGATTCATATGAGTTATCGCTGTTTTCAATGGAAGATCATGAAATTTTGAAATAAAATTATCATTATAATGTTTTATATATTGAATCTTACACCACTTATGAGCATATTTATCCCCTTAATTCACTTTGGTGGTTTTCAACATTTCATGAACTTATTTTTCTCTTTCGAGATTTTTATGAGTTATGTTGTTTTCAATGAAAGGTCACGAACTCTCAAAACGGTATGTCATAATAAAATTTGAAATATTAGAACATACACCACTTATGAGCATATTTATCCCATTAATTCACTTTGGTAGTTTTCAACATTTCATGAACTTATTTTTCTCCTTCTCGATTCTTAGGAGTTATCGTTGTTTTCAATGGAAGATCATGAAATTTCGAAATGCAATTATCATTAAAATATTTTATATATTGAAACTTACACCACTTATGAGCATATTTATACCCTTAATTCACTTTGGTGGTTTTCAACATTTCATAAACTTATTTTTCTCCTTCTCGATTCTTATGAGTTATCGCTGTTTTCAATGGAAGATCATGAAATTTCGAAATAAAATTATCATTATAATGTTTTATATATTGAATCTTACACCACTTATGAGCATATTTATCCACTTAATTCACTTTGGTGGTTTTAAACATTTCATGAACTTATTTTCCTCTTTCGAGATTTTTATGAGTTATGTTGTTTTCAATGAAAGGTCACGAACTCTCAAAACGGTATGTCATAATAAAATTTGAAATATTAAAACATACACCACTTATGAGCATATTTATACCCTTAATTCACTTTGGTGGTTTTCAACATTTCATGAACTTATTTTTCTCCTTCTCGATTCTTATGAGTTATCGCTGTTTTCAATGGAAGATCATGAAATTTCGAAATAAAATTATCATTATAATGTTTTATATATTGAATCTTACACCACTTATGAGCATATTTATCCCCTTAATTCACTTTGGTGGTTTTCAACATTTCATGAACTTATTTTCCTCTTTCGAGATTTTTATGAGTTATGTTGTTTTCAATGAAAGGTCACGAACTCTCAAAACGGTATGTCATAATAAAATTTGAAATATTAAAACATACACCACTTATGAGCATATTTATCCCATTAATTCACTTTGGTGGTTTTCAACATTTCATGAACTTATTTTTCTCCTTCTCGATTCTTATGAGTTATCGTTGTTTTCAATGGAAAATCATGAAATTTCGAAATGCAATTATCATTAAAATATTTTATATATTGAAACTTACACCACTTATGAGCATATTTATACCCTTAATTCACTTTGGAGGTTTTCAACATTTCATGAACTTATCTTTTTCCTTCTCGATTCTTATGAGTTATCGCTGTTTTCAATGGAAGATCATGAAATTTCGAAATAAAATTATCATTATAATGTTTTATATATTGAATCTTACACCACTTATGAGCATATTTATCCCCTTAATTCACTTTGGTGGTTTTAAACATTTCATGAACTTATTTTCCTCTTTCGAGATTTTTATGAGTTACGTTGTTTTCAATGAAAGGTCACGAACTCTCAAAACGGTATGTCATAATAAAATTTGAAATATTAAAACATACACCACTTATGAGCATATTTATACCCTTAATTCACTTTGGTGGTTTTCAACATTTCATGAACTTATTTTTCTCCTTCTCGATTCTTATGAGTTATCGCTGTTTTCAATGGAAGATAATAAAATCTAGAAACGCAATTCTCATTATAAAGTTTTATATGTTGAATCTTACACCACTTATGAGCATATTTATCCCCTTAATTCACTTTGGTGGTTTTCAACATTTCATGAACTTATTTTCCTCCATCTTGATTTTTATGAGTTATCCTTGTTTTCAATGGAACGTCACGAAATCTCGAAACGCAATGTCATAATAAAATTGGAAATTCTGAAATATACACCACTTATGAGCATATTTATCCCCTTAATTCACTTTGGTTGTTTTCAACATTTCATGAACTTATTTTCCTCCATCTTGATTTTTATGAGTTATCCCTGTTTTCAATGGAACGTCACGAAATCTCGAAACGCAATGTCATAATAAAATTTGAAATATTGAAACATACACCACTTATGAGCATATTTATCCCCTTAATTCACTTTGGTGGTTTTCAACATTTCATGAACTTATCTTTTTCCTTCTCGATTCTTATGAGTTATCGCTGTTTTCAATGGAAGATCATGAAATTTCGAAATAAAATTATCATTATAATGTTTTATATATTGAATCTTACACCACTTATGAGCATATTTATCCCCTTAATTCACTTTGGTGGTTTTAAACATTTCATGAACTTATTTTTTTCCTTCTCGATTCTTATGAGTTATCGTTGTTTTCAATGGAAAATCATGAAATTTCGAAATGCAATTATCATTAAAATATTTTATATATTGAAACTTACACCACTTATGAGCATATTTATACCCTTAATTCACTTTGGAGGTTTTCAACATTTCATGAACTTATCTTTTTCCTTCTCGATTCTTATGAGTTATCGCTGTTTTCAATGGAAGATCATGAAATTTCGAAATAAAATTATCATTATAATGTTTTATATATTGAATCTTACACCACTTATGAGCATATTTATCCCCTTAATTCACTTTGGTGGTTTTAAACATTTCATGAACTTATTTTCCTCTTTCGAGATTTTTATGAGTTACGTTGTTTTCAATGAAAGGTCACGAACTCTCAAAACAGTATGTCATAATAAAATTTGAAATATTGAAACATACACCATTTATGAGCATATTTATCCCATTAATTCACTTTGGTGGTTTTCAACATTTCATGAACTTATTTTTCTCCTTCTCGATTCTTATGAGTTATCGCTGTTTTCAATGGAAGATAATGAAATCTCGAAACGCAATTCTCATTATAAAGTTTTATATGTTGAATCTTACACCACTTATGAGCATATTTATTCCCTTAATTCACTTTGGTGGTTTTCAACATTTCATGAACTTATTTTTCTCCATCTTGATTTTTATGAGTTATCACTGTTTTCAATGGAACGTCACGAAATATCGAAACGCAATATCATAATAAAATTTGAAATATTAAAACATACACCACTTATGAGCATATTTATCCCATTAATTCACTTTGGTGGTTTTCAACATTTCATGAACTTATTTTTCTCCTTCTCGATTCTTATGAGTTATCGCTGTTTTCAATGGAAGATCATGAAATTTCGAAATGCAATTATCATTAAAATATTTTATATATTGAAACTTACACCACTTATGAGCATATTTATACCCTTAATTCACTTTGGTGGTTTTCAACATTTCATGAACTTATTTTTCTCCTTCTCGATTCTTATGAGTTATCGCTGTTTTCAATGGAAGATCATGAAATTTCGAAATAAAATTATCATTATAATGTTTTATATATTGAATCTTACACCACTTATGAGCATATTTATCCCCTTAATTCACTTTGGTGGTTTTAAACATTTCATGAACTTATTTTCTTCTTTCGAGATTTTTATGAGTTATGTCGTTTTCAATGAAAGGTCACGAACTCTTAAAACGGTATGTCATAATAAAATTTGAAATATTAAAACATACACCACTTATGAGCATATTTATACCCTTAATTCACTTTGGTGGTTTTCAACATTTCATGAACTTATTTTTCTCCTTCTCGATTCTTATGAGTTATCGCTGTTTTCAATGGAAGATAATGAAATCTCGAAACGCAATTCTCATTATAAAGTTTTATATGTTGAATCTTACACCACTTATGAGCATATTTATTCCCTTAATTCACTTTGGTGGTTTTCAACATTTCATGAACTTATTTTCCACCATCTTGATTTTTATGAGTTATCACTGTTTTCAATGGAACGTCACGAAATATCGAAACGCAATGTCATAATAAAATTTGAAATATTGAAACATACACCATTTATGAGCATATTTATCCCCTTAATTCACTTTGGTGGTTTTCAACATTTCATGAACTTATTTTTCTCCTTCTCGATTCTTATGAGTTATCGTTGTTTTCAATGGAAGATCATGAAATCTCGAAACACAATTCGCATTATAAAGTTTTATATATTGAATCTTACACCACTTATGAACATATTTATCCCCTTAATTCACTTTGGTGGTTTTCAACATTTCATGAACTTATTTTTCTCCTTCTCGATTCTTATGAGTTATCGCTGTTTTCAATGGAAGATCATGAAATTTCGAAATAAAATTATCATTATAATGTTTTATATATTGAATCTTACACCACTTATGAGCATATTTATCCCCTTAATTCACTTTGGTGGTTTTAAACATTTCATGAACTTATTTTCTTCTTTCGAGATTTTTATGAGTTATGTTGTTTTCAATGAAAGGTCACGAACTCTTAAAACGGTATGTCATAATAAAATTTGAAATATTAAAACATACACCACTTATGAGCATATTTATACCCTTAATTCACTTTGGTGGTTTTCAACATTTCATGAACTTATTTTTCTCCTTCTCGATTCTTATGAGTTATCGCTGTTTTCAATGGAAGATAATGAAATCTCGAAACGCAATTCTCATTATAAAGTTTTATATGTTGAATCTTACACCACTTATGAGCATATTTATTCCCTTAATTCACTTTGGTGGTTTTCAACATTTCATGAACTTATTTTCCACCATCTTGATTTTTATGAGTTATCACTGTTTTCAATGGAACGTCACGAAATATCGAAACGCAATGTCATAATAAAATTTGAAATATTGAAACATACACCATTTATGAGCATATTTATCCCCTTAATTCACTTTGGTGGTTTTCAACATTTCATGAACTTATTTTTCTCCTTCTCGATTCTTATGAGTTATCGTTGTTTTCAATGGAAGATCATGAAATCTCGAAACGCAATTCGCATTATAAAGTTTTATATATTGAATCTTACACCACTTATGAACATATTTATCCCCTTAATTCACTTTGGTGGTTTTCAACATTTCATGAACTTATTTTTCTCCTTCTCGATTCTTATGAGTTATCGCTGTTTTCAATGGAAGATCATGGTATTTCGAAATAAAATTATCATTATAATGTTTTATATATTGAATCTTACACCACTTATGAGCATATTTATCCCCTTAATTCACTTTGGTGGTTTTAAACATTTCATGAACTTATTTTCTTCTTTCGAGATTTTTATGAGTTATGTTGTTTTCAATGAAAGGTCACGAACTCTTAAAACGGTATGTCATAATAAAATTTGAAATATTAAAACATACACCACTTATGAGCATATTTATACCCTTAATTCACTTTGGTGGTTTTCAACATTTCATGAACTTATTTTTCTCCTTCTCGATTCTTATGAGTTATCGCTGTTTTCAATGGAAGATAATGAAATCTCGAAACGCAATTCTCATTATAAAGTTTTATATGTTGAATCTTACACCACTTATGAGCATATTTATTCCCTTAATTCACTTTGGTGGTTTTCAACATTTCATGAACTTATTTTCCACCATCTTGATTTTTATGAGTTATCACTGTTTTCAATGGAACGTCACGAAATATCGAAACGCAATGTCATAATAAAATTTGAAATATTGAAACATACACCATTTATGAGCATATTTATCCCCTTAATTCACTTTGGTGGTTTTCAACATTTCATGAACTTATTTTTCTCCTTCTCGATTCTTATGAGTTATCGTTGTTTTCAATGGAAGATCATGAAATCTCGAAACGCAATTCGCATTATAAAGTTTTATATATTGAATCTTACACCACTTATGAACATATTTATCCCCTTAATTCACTTTGGTGGTTTTCAACATTTCATGAACTTATTTTTCTCCTTCTCGATTCTTATGAGTTATCGCTGTTTTCAATGGAAGATCATGAAATTTCGAAATAAAATTATCATTATAATGTTTTATATATTGAATCTTACACCACTTATGAGCATATTTATCCCCTTAATTCACTTTGGTGGTTTTAAACATTTCATGAACTTATTTTCCTCTTTCGAGATTTTTATGAGTTATGTTGTTTTTAATGAAAGGTCACGAACTCTCAAAACGGTATGTCATAATAAAATTTGAAATATTAAAACATACACCACTTATGAGCATATTTATACCCTTAATTCACTTTGGTGGTTTTCAACATTTCATGAACTTATTTTTTTCCTTCTCGATTCTTATGAGTTATCGCTGTTTTCAATGGAAGATAATGAAATCTCGAAACGCAATTCTCATTATAAAGTTTTATATGTTGAATCTTACACCACTTATGAGCATATTTATCCCCTTAATTCACTTTGGTGGTTTTCAACATTTCATGAACTTATATTTTCCTCCATCTTGATTTTTATGAGTTATCCTTGTTTTCAATGGAACGTCACGAAATCTCGAAACGCAATGTCATAATAAAATTGGAAATTCTGAAATATACACCACTTATGAGCATATTTATCCCCTTAATTCACTTTGGTTGTTTTCAACATTTCATGAACTTATTTTCCTCCATCTTGATTTTTATGAGTTATCCCTGTTTTCAATGGAACGTCACGAAATCTCGAAACGCAATGTCATAATAAAATTTGAAATATTGAAGCATACACCACTTATGAGCATATTTATCCCCTTAATTCACTTTGGTGGTTTTCAACATTTCATGAACTTATTTTCCTCTTTCTAGATTTTTATGAGTTATGTTGTTTTCAATGAAAGGTCACGAACTCTCATAACAGTAAGTCATAAAAAAATTTGAAATATTGAAACATACACCATTTATGAGCATATTTATCCCATTAATTCACTTTGGTGGTTTTCAACATTTCATGAACTTATTTTTCTCCTTCTCGATTCTTATGAGTTATCGTTGTTTTCAATGGAAGATCATGAAATCTCGAAACGCAATTCTCATTATAAAGTTTTATATATTGAATCTTACACAACTTATGAGCATATTTATCCCCTTAATTCACTTTGGTGGTTTTCAACATTTCATGAACTTATTTTTCTCCTTCTCGATTCTTATGAGTTATCGCTGTTTTCAATGGAAGATAATGAAATCTCGAAACGCAGTTCTCATTATAATGTTTTATATATTGAATCTTACACCACTTATGAGCATATTTATCCCCTTAATTCACTTTTGTGGTTTTCAACATTTCATTAACTTATTTTCCTCCATCTTGATTTTTATGAGTTATCACTGTTTTCAATGGAACGTCACGAAATATCGAAACGCAATGTCATAATAAAATTTGAAATATTGAAACATACACCACTTATGAGCATATATATCCCCTTAATTCACTTTGGTGATTTTCAACATTTCAGGAACTTATTTTCCTCCATCTTGATTTTTATGAGTTATCACTGTTTTCAATGGAACGTCACGAAATATCGAAACGCAATGTCATAATAAAATTTGAAATATTAAAACATACACCACTTATGAGCATATTTATCCCATTAATTCACTTTGGTGGTTTTCAACATTTCATGAACTTATTTTTCTCCTTCTCGATTCTTATGAGTTATCGCTGTTTTCAATGGAAGAGCATGAAATTTCGAAATGCGATTATCATTAAAATATTTTATATATTGAAACTTACACCACTTATGAGCATATTTATACCTTTAATTCACTTTGGTGGTTTTCAACATTTCATGAACTTAATTTTCTCCTTCTCGATTCTTATGAGTTATCGCTGTTTTCAATGGAAGATCATGAAATTTCGAAATAAAATTATCATTATAATGTTTTATATATTGAATCTTACACCACTTATGAGCATATTTATCCCCTTAATTCACTTTGGTGGTTTTAAACATTTCATGAACTTATTTTCCTTTTTCGAGATTTTTATGAGTTATGTTGTTTTTAATGAAAGGTCACGAACTCTCAAAACGGTATGTCATAATAAAATTTGAAATATTAAAACATACACCACTTATGAGCATATTTATACCCTTAATTCACTTTGGTGGTTTTCAACATTTCATGAACTTATTTTTCTCCTTCTCGATTCTTATGAGTTATCGCTGTTTTCAATGGAAGATAATGAAATCTCGAAACGCAATTCTCATTATAAAGTTTTATATGTTGAATCTTACACCACTTATGAGCATATTTATCCCCTTAATTCACTTTGGTGGTTTTCAACATTTCATGAACTTATATTTTCCTCCATCTTGATTTTTATGAGTTATCCTTGTTTTCAATGGAACGTCACGAAATCTCGAAACGCAATGTCATAATAAAATTGGAAATTCTGAAATATACACCACTTATGAGCATATTTATCCCCTTAATTCACTTTGGTTGTTTTCAACATCTCATGAACTTATTTTCCTCCATCTTGATTTTTATGAGTTATCCCTGTTTTCAATGGAACGTCACGAAATCTCGAAACGCAATGTCATAATAAAATTTGAAATATTGAAGCATACACCACTTATGAGCATATTTATCCCCTTAATTCACTTTGGTGGTTTTCAACATTTCATGAACTTATTTTCCTCTTTCTAGATTTTTATGAGTTATGTTGTTTTCAATGAAAGGTCACGAACTCTCAAAACAGTATGTCATAATAAAATTTGAAATATTGAAACATACACCATTTATGAGCATATTTATCCCATTAATTCACTTTGGTGGTTTTCAACATTTCATGAACTTATTTTTCTCCTTCTCGATTCTTATGAGTTATCGTTGTTTTCAATGGAAGATCATGAAATCTCGAAACGCAATTCTCATTATAAAGTTTTATATATTGAATCTTACACCACTTATGAACATATTTATCCCCTTAATTCACTTTGGTGGTTTTCAACATTTCATGAACTTATTTTTCTCCTTCTCGATTCTTATGAGTTATCGCTGTTTTGAATAGAAGATCATGAAATTTCGAAATGAAATTATCATTATAATGTTTTATATATTGAATCTTACACCACTTATGAGCATATTTATCCCCTTAATTCACTTTTGTGGTTTTCAACATTTCATTAACTTATTTTCCTCCATCTTGATTTTTATGAGTTATCACTGTTTTCAATGGAACGTCACGAAATATCGAAACGCAATGTCATAATAAAATTTGAAATATTGAAACATACACCACTTATGAGCATATTTATCCCCTTAATTCACTTTGGTGGTTTTCAACATTTCAGGAACTTATTTTCCTCTTTCTAGATTTTTATGAGTTATGTTGTTTTCAATGAAAGGTCACGAACTCGCTAAACTGTATGTCATAATAAAATTTGAAATACTGAAACATACACCATTTATGAGCATAATTATCCCATTAATTCACTTTGGTGGTTTTCAACATTTCATGAACTTATTTTTCTCCTTCTTGATTCTTATGAGTTATCGCTGTTTTCAATGGAAGATCATGAAATTTCGAAATAAAATTATCATTATAATGTTTTATTTATTGAATCTTACACCACTTATGAGCATATTTATCCCCTTAATTCACTTTGGTGGTTTTCAACATTTCATGAACTTATTTTCCTCCGTCTTGATTTTTATGAGTTATCACTGTTTTCAATGGAAGATCATGAAATCTCGAAACGCAATTCGCATTATAAACTTTTATATATTGAATCTTACACCATTTATGAACATATTTATCCCCTTAATTTACTTTGGTGGTTTTCAACATTTCATGAACTTATTTTTCTCCTTCTCGATTCTTATGAGTTATCGCTGTTTTCAATGGAAGATCATGAAATTTCGAAATAAAATTACGATTTTAATGTTTTATATATTGAATCTTACACCACTTATGAGCATATTTATCCCCTTGATTCACTTTGGTGGTTTTCAACATTTCATGAACTTATTTTCCTCCATCTTGATTTTTATGAGTTATCTCTGTTTTCAATGGAACGTCACGAAATCTCGAAACGCAATGTCATAATAAAATTTGAAATATTGAAACATACACCACTTATGAGCATATTTATCCCCTTAATTCACTTTGATGGTTTTCAACATTTCATGAACTTAATTTCCTCTTTCGAGATTTTTATGAGTTATGTTGTTTTCAATGAAAGGTCACGAACTCTCAATACGGTATGTCATAATAAAATTTGAAATATTAAAACATATACCACTTATGAGCATATTTATACCCTTAATTCACTTTGGTGGTTTTCAACATTTCATGAACTTAGTTTTCTCCTTCTCGATTCTTATGAGTTATCGCTGTTTTCAATGGAAGATAATGAAATCTCGAAACGCAATTCTCATTATAAAGTTTTATATGTTGAATCTTACACCACTTATGAGCATATTTATCCCCTTAATTCACTTTTGTGGTTTTCAAAATTTCATTAACTTATTTTCCTCCATCTTGATTTTTATGAGTTATCATTGTTTTCAATGGAACGTCACGAAATATCGAAACGCAATGTCATAATAAAATTTGAAATATTAAAACATACACCACTTATGAGCATATTTATCCCATTAATTCACTTTGGTTGTTTTCAACATTTCATGAACTTATTTTTCTCCTTCTCGATTCTTATGAGTTATCGCTGTTTTCAATGGAAGATCATGAAATTTCGAAATAAAATTATCATTATAATGTTTTATATATGGAATCTTACACCACTTATGAGCATATTTATCCCCTTAATTCACTTTGGTGGTTTTAAACATTTCATGAACTTATTTTCCTCTTTCGAGATTTTTATGAGTTATGTTGCTTTCAATGAAAGGTCACGAACTCTCAAAACGGTATGTCATAATAAAATTTGAAATATTAAAACATACACCACTTATGAGCATATTTATACCCTTAATTCACTTTGGTGGTTTTCAACATTTCATGAACTTATTTTTCTCCTTCTCGATTCTTATGAGTTATCGCTGTTTTCAATGGAAGATAATGAAATCTCGAAACGTAATTCTCATTATAAAGTTTTATATATTGAATCTTACACCACTTATGAACATATTTATCCCCTTAATTCACTTTGGTGGTTTTCAACATTTCATGAACTTATTTTTCTCCTTCTCGATTCTTATGAGTTATCGCTGTTTTGAATAGAAGATCATGAAATTTCGAAATGAAATTATCATTATAATGTTTTATATATTGAATCTTACACCACTTATGAGCATATTTATCCCCTTAATTCACTTTTGTGGTTTTCAACATCTCATTAACTTATTTTCCTCCATCTTGATTTTTATGAGTTATCACTGTTTTCAATGGAACGTCACGAAATATCGAAACGCAATGTCATAATAAAATTTGAAATATTGAAACATACACCACTTATGAGCATATTTATCCCCTTAATTCACTTTGGTGGTTTTCAACATTTCAGGAACTTATTTTCCTCTTTCTAGATTTTTATGAGTTATGTTGTTTTCAATGAAAGGTCACGAACTCGCTAAACTGTATGTCATAATAAAATTTGAAATACTGAAACATACACCATTTATGAGCATAATTATCCCATTAATTCACTTTGGTGGTTTTCAACATTTCATGAACTTATTTTTCTCCTTCTTGATTCTTATGAGTTATCGCTGTTTTCAATGGAAGATCATGAAATTTCGAAATAAAATTATCATTATAATGTTTTATTTATTGAATCTTACACCACTTATGAGCATATTTATCCCCTTAATTCACTTTGGTGGTTTTCAACATTTCATGAACTTATTTTCCTCCGTCTTGATTTTTATGAGTTATCACTGTTTTCAATGGAAGATCATGAAATCTCGAAACGCAATTCGCATTATAAACTTTTATATATTGAATCTTACACCATTTATGAACATATTTATCCCCTTAATTTACTTTGGTGGTTTTCAACATTTCATGAACTTATTTTTCTCCTTCTCGATTCTTATGAGTTATCGCTGTTTTCAATGGAAGATCATGAAATTTCGAAATAAAATTACGATTTTAATGTTTTATATATTGAATCTTACACCACTTATGAGCATATTTATCCCCTTGATTCACTTTGGTGGTTTTCAACATTTCATGAACTTATTTTCCTCCATCTTGATTTTTATGAGTTATCTCTTGTTTTCAATGGAACGTCACGAAATCTCGAAACGCAATGTCATAATAAAATTTGAAATATTGAAACATACACCACTTATGAGCATATTTATCCCCTTAATTCACTTTGATGGTTTTCAACATTTCATGAACTTAATTTCCTCTTTCGAGATTTTTATGAGTTATGTTGTTTTCAATGAAAGGTCACGAACTCTCAATACGGTATGTCATAATAAAATTTGAAATATTAAAACATATACCACTTATGAGCATATTTATACCCTTAATTCACTTTGGTGGTTTTCAACATTTCATGAACTTAGTTTTCTCCTTCTCGATTCTTATGAGTTATCGCTGTTTTCAATGGAAGATAATGAAATCTCGAAACGCAATTCTCATTATAAAGTTTTATATGTTGAATCTTACACCACTTATGAGCATATTTATCCCCTTAATTCACTTTTGTGGTTTTCAAAATTTCATTAACTTATTTTCCTCCATCTTGATTTTTATGAGTTATCATTGTTTTCAATGGAACGTCACGAAATATCGAAACGCAATGTCATAATAAAATTTGAAATATTAAAACATACACCACTTATGAGCATATTTATCCCATTAATTCACTTTGGTTGTTTTCAACATTTCATGAACTTATTTTTCTCCTTCTCGATTCTTATGAGTTATCGCTGTTTTCAATGGAAGATCATGAAATTTCGAAATAAAATTATCATTATAATGTTTTATATATGGAATCTTACACCACTTATGAGCATATTTATCCCCTTAATTCACTTTGGTGGTTTTAAACATTTCATGAACTTATTTTCCTCTTTCGAGATTTTTATGAGTTATGTTGCTTTCAATGAAAGGTCACGAACTCTCAAAACGGTATGTCATAATAAAATTTGAAATATTAAAACATACACCACTTATGAGCATATTTATACCCTTAATTCACTTTGGTGGTTTTCAACATTTCATGAACTTATTTTTCTCCTTCTCGATTCTTATGAGTTATCGCTGTTTTCAATGGAAGATAATGAAATCTCGAAACGTAATTCTCATTATAAAGTTTTATATATTGAATCTTACACCACTTATGAACATATTTATCCCCTTAATTCACTTTGGTGGTTTTCAACATTTCATGAACTTATTTTTCTCCTTCTCGATTCTTATGAGTTATCGCTGTTTTGAATAGAAGATCATGAAATTTCGAAATGAAATTATCATTATAATGTTTTATATATTGAATCTTACACCACTTATGAGCATATTTATCCCCTTAATTCACTTTTGTGGTTTTCAACATCTCATTAACTTATTTTCCTCCATCTTGATTTTTATGAGTTATCACTGTTTTCAATGGAACGTCACGAAATATCGAAACGCAATGTCATAATAAAATTTGAAATATTGAAACATACACCACTTATGAGCATATTTATCCCCTTAATTCACTTTGGTGGTTTTCAACATTTCAGGAACTTATTTTCCTCTTTCTAGATTTTTATGAGTTATGTTGTTTTCAATGAAAGGTCACGAACTCGCTTAAACTGTATGTCATAATAAAATTTGAAATACTGAAACATACACCATTTATGAGCATAATTATCCCATTAATTCACTTTGGTGGTTTTCAACATTTCATGAACTTATTTTTCTCCTTCTTGATTCTTATGAGTTATCGCTGTTTTCAATGGAAGATCATGAAATTTCGAAATAAAATTATCATTATAATGTTTTATTTATTGAATCTTACACCACTTATGAGCATATTTATCCCCTTAATTCACTTTGGTGGTTTTCAACATTTCATGAACTTATTTTCCTCCGTCTTGATTTTTATGAGTTATCACTGTTTTCAATGGAAGATCATGAAATCTCGAAACGCAATTCGCATTATAAACTTTTATATATTGAATCTTACACCATTTATGAACATATTTATCCCCTTAATTTACTTTGGTGGTTTTCAACATTTCATGAACTTATTTTTCTCCTTCTCGATTCTTATGAGTTATCGCTGTTTTCAATGGAAGATCATGAAATTTCGAAATAAAATTACGATTTTAATGTTTTATATATTGAATCTTACACCACTTATGAGCATATTTATCCCCTTGATTCACTTTGGTGGTTTTCAACATTTCATGAACTTATTTTCCTCCATCTTGATTTTTATGAGTTATCTCTGTTTTCAATGGAACGTCACGAAATCTCGAAACGCAATGTCATAATAAAATTTGAAATATTGAAACATACACCACTTATGAGCATATTTATCCCCTTAATTCACTTTGATGGTTTTCAACATTTCATGAACTTAATTTCCTCTTTCGAGATTTTTATGAGTTATGTTGTTTTCAATGAAAGGTCACGAACTCTCAATACGGTATGTCATAATAAAATTTGAAATATTAAAACATATACCACTTATGAGCATATTTATACCCTTAATTCACTTTGGTGGTTTTCAACATTTCATGAACTTAGTTTTCTCCTTCTCGATTCTTATGAGTTATCGCTGTTTTCAATGGAAGATAATGAAATCTCGAAACGCAATTCTCATTATAAAGTTTTATATGTTGAATCTTACACCACTTATGAGCATATTTATCCCCTTAATTCACTTTTGTGGTTTTCAAAATTTCATTAACTTATTTTCCTCCATCTTGATTTTTATGAGTTATCATTGTTTTCAATGGAACGTCACGAAATATCGAAACGCAATGTCATAATAAAATTTGAAATATTAAAACATACACCACTTATGAGCATATTTATCCCATTAATTCACTTTGGTTGTTTTCAACATTTCATGAACTTATTTTTCTCCTTCTCGATTCTTATGAGTTATCGCTGTTTTCAATGGAAGATCATGAAATTTCGAAATAAAATTATCATTATAATGTTTTATATATGGAATCTTACACCACTTATGAGCATATTTATCCCCTTAATTCACTTTGGTGGTTTTAAACATTTCATGAACTTATTTTCCTCTTTCGAGATTTTTATGAGTTATGTTGCTTTCAATGAAAGGTCACGAACTCTCAAAACGGTATGTCATAATAAAATTTGAAATATTAAAACATACACCACTTATGAGCATATTTATACCCTTAATTCACTTTGGTGGTTTTCAACATTTCATGAACTTATTTTTCTCCTTCTCGATTCTTATGAGTTATCGCTGTTTTCAATGGAAGATAATGAAATCTCGAAACGTAATTCTCATTATAAAGTTTTATATGTTGAATCTTACACCACTTATGAGCATATTTATCCTCTTAATTCACTTTTGTGGTTTTCAACATTTCATTAACTTATTTTCCTCCATCTTGATTTTTATGAGTTATCACTGTTTTCAATGGAACGTCACGAAATATCGAAACGCAATGTCATAATAAAATTTGAAATATTAAAACATACACCACTTATGAGCATATTTATCCCATTAATTCACTTTGGTTGTTTTCAACATTTCATGAACTTATTTTTTCTCCTTCTCGATTCTTATGAGTTATCGCTGTTTTCAATGGAAGATAATGAAATCTCGAAACGCAATTCTCATTATAATGTTTTATATATTGAATCTTACACCACTTATGAGCATATTTATCCCCTTAATTCACTTTTGTGGTTTTCAACATTTCATTAACTTATTTTCCTCCATCTTGATTTTTATGAGTTATCACTGTTTTCAATGGAACGTCACGAAATATCGAAACGCAATGTCATAATAAAATTTGAAATATTGAAACATACACCACTTATGAGCATATTTATCCCCTTAATTCACTTTGGTGGTTTTCAACATTTCAGGAACTTATTTTCCTCCATCTTGATTTTTATGAGTTATCACTGTTTTCAATGGAACGTCACGAAATATTGAAACGCAATGTCATAATAAAATTTGAAATATTGAAACACACACCACTTATGAGCATATTTATCCCCTTAATTCACTTTGGTGGTTTTCAACATTTCAGGAACTTATTTTCCTCCATCTTGATTTTTATGAGTTATCACTGTTTTCAATGGAACGATCACGAAATATCGAAACGCAATGTCATAATAAAATTTGAAATATTAAAACATACACCACTTATGAGCATATTTATCCCATTAATTCACTTTGGTGGTTTTCAACATTTCATGAACTTATTTTTCTCCTTCTCGATTCTTATGAGTTATCGCTGTTTTCAATGGAAGATCATGAAATTTCGAAATACAATTATCATTAAAATATTTTATATATTGAAACTTACACCACTTATGAGCATATTTATACCCTTAATTCACTTTGGTGGTTTTCAACATTTCATGAACTTATTTTCTCGATTCTTATGAGTTATCGCTGTTTTCAATGGAAGATCATGAAATTTCGAAATAAAATTATCATTATAATGTTTTATATATTGAATCTTACACCACTTATGAGCATATTTATCCCCTTAATTCACTTTGGTGGTTTTAAACATTTCATGAACTTATTTTCCTCTTTCGAGATTTTTATGAGTTATGTTGTTTTCAATGAAAGGTCACGAACTCTCAAAACGGTATGTCATAATAAAATTTGAAATATTAAAACATACACCACTTATGAGCATATTTATACCCTTAATTCACTTTGGTGGTTTTCAACATTTCATGAACTTATTTTTCTCCTTCTCGATTCTTATGAGTTATCGCTGTTTTCAATGGAAGATAATGAAATCTCGAAACGCAATTCTCATTATAAAGTTTTATATGTTGAATCTTACACCACTTATGAGCATATTTATCCCCTTAATTCACTTTGGTGGTTTTCAACATTTCATGAACTTATTTTCCCCCATCTTGATTTTTATGAGTTATCCTTGTTTTCAATGGAACGTCACGAAATCTCGAAACGCAATGTCATAATAAAATTGGAAATTCTGAAATATACACCACTTATGAGCATATTTATCCCCTTAATTCACTTTGGTTGTTTTCAACATTTCATGAACTTATTTTTCTCCTTCTCGATTCTTATGAGTTATCGCTGTTTTCAATGGAAGATAATAAAATCTCGAAACGCAATTCTCATTATAATGTTTTATATATTGAATCTTACACCACTTATGAGCATATTTATCCCCTTAATTCACTTTTGTGGTTTTCAACATTTCATTAACTTATTTTCCTCCATCTTGATTTTTATGAGTTATCACTGTTTTCAATGGAAAGTCACGAAATATCGAAACGCAATGTCATAATAAAATTTGAAATATTGAAACATACACCACTTATGAGCATATTTATCCCTTTAATTCACTTTGGTGGTTTTCAACATTTCAGGAACTTATTTTCCTCCATCTTGATTTTTATGAGTTATCACTGTTTTCAATGGAACGTCACGAAATATCGAAACGCAATGTCATAATAAAATTTGAAATATTAAAACATACACCACTTATGAGCATATTTATCCCATTAATTCACTTTGGTTGTTTTCAACATTTCATGAACTTATTTTTCTCCTTCTCGATTCTTATGAGTTATCGCTGTTTTCAATGGAAGATAATGAAATCTCGAAACGCAATTCTCATTATAATGTTTTATATATTGAATCTTACACCACTTATGAGCATATTTATCCCCTTAATTCACTTTTGTGGTTTTCAACATTTCATTAACTTATTTTCCTCCATCTTGATTTTTATGAGTTATCACTATTTTCAATGGAACGTCACGAAATATCGAAACGCAATGTCATAATAAAATTTGAAATATTGAAACATACACCACTTATGAGCATATTTATCCCCTTAATTCACTTTGGTGGTTTTCAACATTTCAGGAACTTATTTTCCTCCATCTTGATTTTTATGAGTTATCACTGTTTTCAATGGAACGTCACGAAATATCGAAACGCAATGTCATAATAAAATTTGAAATATTGAAACATACACCACTTATGAGCATATTTATCCCCTTAATTCACTTTGGTGGTTTTCAAAATTTCAGGAACTTATTTTCCTCCATCTTGATTTTTATGAGTTATCACTGTTTTCAATGGAACGTCACGAAATATCGAAACGCAATGTCATAATAAAATTTGAAATATTAAAACATACACCACTTATGAGCATATTTATCCCATTAATTCACTTTGGTTGTTTTCAACATTTCATGAACTTATTTTCCTCTTTCTAGATTTTTATGAGTTATGTTGTTTTCAATGAAAAGTCACGAACTCTCAAAACGGTATGTCATAATAAAATTTGAAATATTAAAACATACACCACTTATGAGCATATTTATACCCTTAATTCACTTTGGTGGTTTTCAACATTTCATGAACTTATTTTTCTCCTTCTCGATTCTTATGAGTTATCGCTGTTTTCAATGGAAGATCATGAAATTTCGAAATGCAATTATCATTAAAATATTTTATATATTGAAACTTACACCACTTATGAGCATATTTATACCCTTAATTCACTTTGGTGGTTTTCAACATTTCATGAACTTATTTTTCTCGATTCTTATGAGTTATCGCTGTTTTCAATGGAAGATCATGAAATTTCGAAATAAAATTATCATTATAATGTTTTATATATTGAATCTTACACCACTTATGAGCATATTTATCCCCTTAATTCACTTTGGTGGTTTTAAACATTTCATGAACTTATTTTCCTCTTTCGAGATTTTTATGAGTTATGTTGTTTTCAATGAAAGGTCACGAACTCGCAAACGGTATGTCATAATAAAATTTGAAATATTAAAACATACACCACTTATGAGCATATTTATACCCTTAATTCACTTTGGTGGTTTTCAACATTTCATGAACTTATTTTTCTCCTTCTCGATTCTTATGAGTTATCGCTGTTTTCAATGGAAGATAATGAAATCTCGAAACGCAATTCTCATTATAAAGTTTTATATGTTGAATCTTACACCACTTATGAGCATATTTATCCCCTTAATTCACTTTGGTGGTTTTCAACATTTCATGAACTTATTTTCCTCCATCTTGATTTTTATGAGTTATCCTTGTTTTCAATGGAACGTCACGAAATTTCGAAACGCAATGTCATAATAAAATTGGAAATTCTGAAATATACACCACTTATGAGCATATTTATCCCCTTAATTCACTTTGGTTGTTTTCAACATTTCATGAACTTATTTTCCTCCATCTTGATTTTTATGAGTTATCCCTGTTTTCAATGGAACGTCACGAAATCTCGAAACGCAATGTCATAATAAAATTTGAAATATTGAAGCATACACCACTTATGAGCATATTTATCCCCTTAATTCACTTTGGTGGTTTTCAACATTTCATAAACTTATTTTCCTCTTTCTAGATTTTTATGAGTTATGTTGTTTTCAATGAAAGGTCACGAACTCTCAAAACAGTATGTCATAATAAAATTTGAAATATTGAAACATACACCATTTATGAGCATATTTATCCCATTAATTCACTTTGGTGGTTTTCAACATTTCATGAACTTATTTTTCTCCTTCTCGATTCTTATGAGTTATCGTTGTTTTCAATGGAAGATCATGAAATCTCGAAACGCAATTCTCATTATAAAGTTTTATATATTGAATCTTACACCACTTATGAACATATTTATCCCCTTAATTCACTTTGGTGGTTTTCAACATTTCATGAACTTATTTTTCTCCTTCTCGATTCTTATGAGTTATCGCTGTTTTGAATGGAAGATCATGAAATTTCGAAATAAAATTATCATTATAATGTTTTATATATTGAATCTTACACCACTTATGAGCATATTTATCCCCTTAATTCACTTTTGTGGTTTTCAACATTTCATTAACTTATTTTCCTCCATCTTGATTTTTATGAGTTATCACTGTTTTCAATGGAACGTCACGAAATATCGAAACGCAATGTCATAATAAAATTTGAAATATTGAAACATACACCACTTATGAGCATATTTATCCCCTTAATTCACTTTGGTGGTTTTCAACATTTCAGGAACTTATTTTCCTCTTTCTAGATTTTTATGAGTTATGTTGTTTTCAATGAAAGGTCACGAACTCGCTAAACTGTATGTCATAATAAAATTTGAAATATTGAAACATACACCATTTATGAGCATAATTATCCCATTAATTCACTTTGGTGGTTTTCAACATTTCATGAACTTATTTTTCTCCTTCTTGATTCTTATGAGTTATCGCTGTTTTCAATGGAAGATCATGAAATTTTGAAATAAAATTATCATTATAATGTTTTATTTATTGAATCTTACACCACTTATGAGCATATTTATCCCCTTAATTCACTTTGGTGGTTTTCAACATTTCATGAACTTATTTTCCTCCGTCTTGATTTTTATGAGTTATCACTGTTTTCAATGGAAGATCATGAAATCTCGAAACGCATGATTCGCATTATAAACTTTTATATATTGAATCTTACACCATTTATGAACATATTTATCCCCTTAATTTACTTTGGTGGTTTTCAACATTTCATGAACTTATTTTTCTCCTTCTCGATTCTTATGAGTTATCGATGTTTTCAATGGAAGATCATGAAATTTCGAAATAAAATTACGATTATAATGTTTTATATATTGAATCTTACACCACTTATGAGCATATTTATCCCCTTAATTCACTTTGGTGGTTTTCAACATTTCATGAACTTATTTTTCTCCTTCTCGATTCTTATGAGTTATCGCTGTTTTGAATGGAAGATCATGAAATTTCGAAATAAAATTATCATTATAATGTTTTATATATTGAATCTTACACCACTTATGAGCATATTTATCCCCTTAATTCACTTTTGTGGTTTTCAACATTTCATTAACTTATTTTCCTCCATCTTGATTTTTATGAGTTATCACTGTTTTCAATGGAACGTCACGAAATATCGAAACGCAATGTCATAATAAAATTTGAAATATTGAAACATACACCACTTATGAGAATATTTATCCCCTTAATTCACTTTGGTGGTTTTCAACATTTCAGGAACTTATTTTCCTCTTTCTAGATTTTTATGAGTTATGTTGTTTTCAATGAAAGGTCACGAACTCGCTAAACTGTATGTCATAATAAAATTTGAAATATTGAAACATACACCATTTATGAGCATAATTATCCCATTAATTCACTTTGGTGGTTTTCAACATTTCATGAACTTATTTTTCTCCTTCTTGATTCTTATGAGTTATCGCTGTTTTCAATGGAAGATCATGAAATTTTGAAATTAAATTATCATTATAATGTTTTATTTATTGAATCTTACACCACTTATGAGCATATTTATCCCCTTAATTCACTTTGGTGGTTTTCAACATTTCATGAACTTATTTTCCTCCGTCTTGATTTTTATGAGTTATCACTGTTTTCAATGGAAGATCATGAAATCTCGAAACGCAATTCGCATTATAAACTTTTATATATTGAATCTTACACCATTTATGAACATATTTATCCCCTTAATTTACTTTGGTGGTTTTCAACATTTCATGAACTTATTTTTCTCCTTCTCGATTCTTATGAGTTATCGATGTTTTCAATGGAAGATCATGAAATTTCGAAATAAAATTACGATTATAATGTTTTATATATTGAATCTTACACCACTTATGAGCATATTTATCCCCTTAATTCACTTTGGTGGTTTTCAACATTTCATGAACTTATTTTCCTCCATCTTGATTTTTATGAGTTATCCTTGTTTTCAATGGAACGTCACGAAATTTCGAAACGCAATGTCATAATAAAATTGGAAATTCTGAAATATACACCACTTATGAGCATATTTATCCCCTTAATTCACTTTGGTTGTTTTCAACATTTCATGAACTTATTTTCCTCCATCTTGATTTTTATGAGTTATCCCTGTTTTCAATGGAACGTCACGAAATCTCGAAACGCAATGTCATAATAAAATTTGAAATATTGAAGCATACACCACTTATGAGCATATTTATCCCCTTAATTCACTTTGGTGGTTTTCAACATTTCATAAACTTATTTTCCTCTTTCTAGATTTTTATGAGTTATGTTGTTTTCAATGAAAGGTCACGAACTCTCAAAACAGTATGTCATAATAAAATTTGAAATATTGAAACATACACCATTTATGAGCATATTTATCCCATTAATTCACTTTGGTGGTTTTCAACATTTCATGAACTTATTTTTCTCCTTCTCGATTCTTATGAGTTATCGTTGTTTTCAATGGAAGATCATGAAATCTCGAAACGCAATTCTCATTATAAAGTTTTATATATTGAATCTTACACCACTTATGAACATATTTATCCCCTTAATTCACTTTGGTGGTTTTCAACATTTCATGAACTTATTTTTCTCCTTCTCGATTCTTATGAGTTATCGCTGTTTTGAATGGAAGATCATGAAATTTCGAAATAAAATTATCATTATAATGTTTTATATATTGAATCTTACACCACTTATGAGCATATTTATCCCCTTAATTCACTTTTGTGGTTTTCAACATTTCATTAACTTATTTTCCTCCATCTTGATTTTTATGAGTTATCACTGTTTTCAATGGAACGTCACGAAATATCGAAACGCAATGTCATAATAAAATTTGAAATATTGAAACATACACCACTTATGAGCATATTTATCCACTTAATTCACTTTGGTGGTTTTCAACATTTCAGGAACTTATTTTCCTCTTTCTTGATTTTTATGATTTTTGATTGTTTCAATGACCAGTGAGAACTACACTATTTCCCTACACGTAATTCTTTCTGACATATTGAATCATACACCACTTATGAGCATATTTATCCCCTTAATTCACTTTGGTGGTTTTCAACATTTCATGAACTTATTTTTCTCCTTCTTGATTCTTATGAGTTATCGCTGTTTTCAATGGAAGATCATGAAATTTTGAAATAAAATTATCATTATAATGTTTTATTTATTGAATCTTACACCACTTATGAGCATATTTATCCCCTTAATTCACTTTGGTGGTTTTCAACATTTCATGAACTTATTTTTCTCCTTCTCGATTTTTATGAGTTATCACTGTGTTAAATGGTAGATCATGAAATCTGGATAGATAATTCTGATTATAGTCTTTTTAATATTGAATCTTACACCATTTATGAACATATTTATCCCCTTAATTTACTTTGGTGGTTTTCAACATTTCATGAACTTATTTTTCTCCTTCTCGATTCTTATGAGTTATCGATGTTTTCAATGGAAGATCATGAAATTTCGAAATAAAATTACGATTATAATGTTTTATATATTGAATCTTACACCACTTATGAGCATATTTATCCCCTTAATTCACTTTGGTGGTTTTCAACATTTCATGAACTTATTTTTCTCCTTCTCGATTCTTATGAGTTATCGCTGTTTTGAATGGAAGATCATGAAATTTCGAAATAAAATTATCATTATAATGTTTTATATATTGAATCTTACACCACTTATGAGCATATTTATCCCCTTAATTCACTTTTGTGGTTTTCAACATTTCATTAACTTATTTTCCTCCATCTTGATTTTTATGAGTTATCACTGTTTTCAATGGAACGTCACGAAATATCGAAACGCAATGTCATAATAAAATTTGAAATATTGAAACATACACCACTTATGAGAATATTTATCCCCTTAATTCACTTTGGTGGTTTTCAACATTTCAGGAACTTATTTTCCTCTTTCTAGATTTTTATGAGTTATGTTGTTTTCAATGAAAGGTCACGAACTCGCTAAACTGTATGTCATAATAAAATTTGAAATATTGAAACATACACCATTTATGAGCATAATTATCCCATTAATTCACTTTGGTGGTTTTCAACATTTCATGAACTTATTTTTCTCCTTCTTGATTCTTATGAGTTATCGCTGTTTTCAATGGAAGATCATGAAATTTTGAAATTAAATTATCATTATAATGTTTTATTTATTGAATCTTACACCACTTATGAGCATATTTATCCCCTTAATTCACTTTGGTGGTTTTCAACATTTCATGAACTTATTTTCCTCCGTCTTGATTTTTATGAGTTATCACTGTTTTCAATGGAAGATCATGAAATCTCGAAACGCAATTCGCATTATAAACTTTTATATATTGAATCTTACACCATTTATGAACATATTTATCCCCTTAATTTACTTTGGTGGTTTTCAACATTTCATGAACTTATTTTTCTCCTTCTCGATTCTTATGAGTTATCGATGTTTTCAATGGAAGATCATGAAATTTCGAAATAAAATTACGATTATAATGTTTTATATATTGAATCTTACACCACTTATGAGCATATTTATCCCCTTAATTCACTTTGGTGGTTTTCAACATTTCATGAACTTATTTTCCTCCATCTTGATTTTTATGAGTTATCTCTGTTTTCAATGGAACGTCACGAAATCTCGAAACGCAATGTCATAATAAAATTGGAAATTCTGAAATATACACCACTTATGAGCATATTTATCCCCTTAATTCACTTTGGTTGTTTTCAACATTTCATGAACTTATTTTCCTCCATCTTGATTTTTATGAGTTATCCCTGTTTTCAATGGAACGTCACGAAATCTCGAAACGCAATGTCATAATAAAATTTGAAATATTGAAGCATACACCACTTATGAGCATATTTATCCCCTTAATTCACTTTGGTGGTTTTCAACATTTCATAAACTTATTTTCCTCTTTCGAGATTTTTATGAGTTATGTTGTTTTCAATGAAAGGTCACGAACTCTCAAAACGGTATGTCATAATAAAATTTGAAATATTAAAACATACACCACTTATGAGCATATTTATACCCTTAATTCACTTTGGTGGTTTTCAACATTTCATGAACTTATTTTTCTCCTTCTCGATTCTTATGAGTTATCGCTGTTTTCAATGGAAGATAATGAAATCTCGAAACGCAATTCTCATTATAAAGTTTTTGTTGAATTATGCATCTTTTAGATTAAAGGAGGACAAATGGTCAAGGCATTTGTGTTGAGGCGTGAATCATGACCCGGAGTTTGCACGGATGATAAAGGAGAATCATGACCCGGGATTTGCACGGGTACTAAAGCCGGAATCCAAACAGTTAGAACTGTTGGAGTCACGGGAGTGTGACCCGGAATATGCACGGGTACTAAACTCGGAATCTGCACGAATAGAGCCGCTGGATGAAGACGAGTTGGGTGAAGTGGTCCACAAACTGAAAGAGAAAGGGGGACCAGCTGAGAGAGAAAGAGACATTTATTTAAGAAAGGGACATTTATTTAAGATATTCAAGTGGTCCACAAGCTGAGAGAGAAAGGGGGACCAGCTGAGTTTGTTGGAATTATGCATAGTTTCAACAAAGGAAATTATCCAGCAAAATGGAAATTGGAGCTCTAAAGAAATGGAAACAAGGGTCTTTTGGTTTCCTATAAATAGAGAGTGTATCTCTCACTTGTAAAGATGAACACAAAGAGATGAAATAAAAGAAAACCCCTTAGAGGAAAACTCTCTCTTCTTCTTCTTATGTATTTGCGATTTCATACTTACTCTTAAGCAATATCATGAGCGAGTGAGAGAGAGAATAAGGAAGGGTTCTTATGAGTCTTGTATAATCATATGAGGTTTAATGAGGAAGACATAGAGTTGAATCTCATGTCTTTAGTCTCACTGAGCTCATATGCTTATGCATAGGCGATTGTAGAACTCTCTTGTGTGTTCCCCTCA
The DNA here is from genome assembly GCA_026770425.1 of Boechera divaricarpa. Lineage (NCBI taxonomy): Eukaryota > Viridiplantae > Streptophyta > Magnoliopsida > Brassicales > Brassicaceae > Boechera > Boechera divaricarpa. The sequence continues at coordinate 119,916 of JAMKOQ010000447.1, forward strand.
CCATAAGGAAACAAGATCCTTATGGTGTTGTATATTTTTCGACATGGTATCAGAGCAAGGTTAGACCCATTGGGAGATTCCTTGTTAGTATCATGCTTATCCGCTGCTCTATACTCTCATTCTCATTCTTTTTTCTCGTAAATCCAAAAATACTACCTATACTCAATTATACTCGTTTTTGGTTCTAAATCCACAAAGAAACCTCTTGTGTATCTGAAATAATTTGCCAAGCATAAACCCAAGACAGAAGAGTTAATCTCTGGTCCTTAGAGGAATTTGTGCTTTGGAAATTATTTTTGAACATTGTATAGGTTGTGTGTTCACAGTTTGAAGTATGTGTGTTCTCTATCTTGGATGGGAGATGTTCTGGGCGTACGGTGTGAGTAAATCTCATCCCTATTGGCGACAGCATCTCTCACCATCAAATAGACACATATCTCTCTTGCCCAAGTTGTAAGATGGTTAAAGGAAAGAGAGCTGAAGGTGAGCCGTTGGTGAAGGAGACCGTGTGTGATGCGGTTGAACCGTAAATATTCTCAATGGCAAGGTGTGGTTCAAAGGAGGCACGTGGAGACTTGGATTCAGAGTAAGGATATTCAGGCCCTAAATGAGGATTTCTCATGGGCAATCCTACTCAAGATGGCTCAAATAACACGCATGATCCTACCGCGAAAAGACAAACCAGAGGAGAAGAGAAGATCTCACACAAAACCTTCAAGTAAGAAGAAAGTGTGAGGAAGAAGAAGCCCTTGAGATGCTGTGGTGGGGAGGTGATAACAAGCACTTTACAAGTGTTGGAATAACCTTACCATGTTCCAAACCAAGGAGAAGGAGCCGGCCATGTGATATTGGCCGAGAGAAGGAAGGGTCAGAAACTGCTGGATTTGGACCAATGTGCACTAGCCGGAAGATTCCGGCCATACCAAGATGAACCGATCAAAAAGGAGAGTTGTTATGGAATCTTGACTCAATAACGAAGCTCTGGGAGTTGGAATCAGGTCCATAGCTTCCATAGAGTGAAAGTTATGGTTGTTACAAGTCGAGACATGTTCTCGAGAGTTGCCGAAACGTGTGTGTTTCGAGAAAATGGTGCTTTGTATGGATCGGTTGAGAAGTGGCGTGTGATGGAAAGGCCTGAGCAAGTTGGAAAGCTTATGAGAGAAACTTGACAAGTCACTACTCATCTCTCATAAGTTGTTCATACAAGGAGAAGGTCAAAACATGTCAAAAGTAATCGGTTGGAGTCAAAGCAGTAAGGATGCGTTGTATGCGCAAGGGGAGATTGGGCTGAAGGCAAACTTGCAAGTTTGAGTGGTTCTACTTACTTACCATTCCAAACTTGAGGGGGAGTGTGAAGAATCAGCCCATAATCACCCATGAGCCGGTTTAGCAAGAGGAGGAGCTAGCCGAGAGATTATAGACCAGATGTGGTCTAAGATGGAACCGGTGTGGTTCTAAGGAGCTAGGGAGTCCATGGAGTGGCTACCTAAGATGGATTAAGAGGCTGAGGCTAATGCATAAGCCGAGGCAAAGGAGTGGTCAAGTATTGGCTAAGGCTTAGGCCGATTTGTTATAACCGGATATCTAAGCCAATGAATGACCGTGAGGAAGTTGGAGTTCAAATCATTAGCTGATCACTAAGGAGACGAGCTACAACAAACCTTGGAGAGAAACCAGATTCTAGAAGACTTAACCAAAGGATGCAAGGGGGAGTGTTGAGATGTGCATCACATTGGTTAAGGGAGTTCGGTGAGTTACAAAGGCATGGATCACCAAACAAGTCACAAGACCATGAGACATTAAGTTGTGGAATGGCTAAGTGATGAGTAAGGTGATTAAAGGCCGGGACAAGGTTCCGAGAATAGCCAGAACAAGGAAAGTTCCGAGATGTTACAAGTTGCCGGGACAAGGTTCCGAGAATAGCCGGAACTAGAAAAGTTCCGAGATGTTACAAGTTGCCGGAACAAGGTTCCGAGAATAGCCAGAACAAGGAAAGTTCCGAGATGTTACAAGTTGCCGGGACAAGGTTCCGAGAATAGCCGGAACTAGAAAAGTTCTGAGATGTTACAAGTTGCCGGGACAAGGTTCCGAGAATAGCCGGAACAAGGAAAGTTCCGAGATGTTACAAATTGCCGGGACAAGGTTCCGAGAATAGCTGGAACAAGGAAAGTTCCGAGATGTTACAAGTGGGTATTTGGTGACAGAACCAAAGTGTCTAACCCGAAGGATGATCAAGAGGAGATGGACCTAAGCGTGGTAGAACAAGGAGAAGTCAACAAGTAACCAAAGGCTTAACAAGTGACAAGAGTGGCGTTCCATACTCAAACGTCAAACTTGAGGGGAGTTGGTTTAGATACTTAAGGAGTTGAACCAACATAATCTTATACACTTGTTGGTGGTGAAGATAGATTCATATTAAGGCGGAGAAATGAATCTGAGCATGTATGGGGATTTAATCTAAGGATGCAAGGGGAGTGTTGAATTATGCATCTTTTAGATTAAAGGAGGACAAATGGTCAAGGCATTTGTGTTGAGGCGTGAATCATGACCCGGAGTTTGCACGGATGATAAAGGAGAATCATGACCCGGGATTTGCACGGGTACTAAAGCCGGAATCCAAACAGTTAGAACTGTTGGAGTCACGGGAGTGTGACCCGGAATATGCACGGGTACTAAACTCGGAATCTGCACGAATAGAGCCGCTGGATGAAGACGAGTTGGGTGAAGTGGTCCACAAACTGAAAGAGAAAGGGGGACCAGCTGAGAGAGAAAGAGACATTTATTTAAGAAAGGGACATTTATTTAAGATATTCAAGTGGTCCACAAGTTGAGAGAAAGGGGGACCACTGAGTTTGTTGGAATTATGCATAGTTTCAACAAAGGAAATTATCCAAAGAAAATGGAAATTGGAGCTCTAAAGAAATGGAAAAAAGGGTCTTTTGGTTTCCTATAAATAGAGAGTGTATCTCTCACTTGTAAAGATGAACACAAAGAGATGAAATAAAAGAAAACCCCTTAGAGGAAAACTCTCTCTTCTTCTTCTTATGTATTTGCGATTTCATACTTACTCTTAAGCAATATCATGAGCGAGTGAGAGAGAGAATAAGGAAGGGTTCTTATGACTCTTGTATAATCATATGAGGTTTAATGAGGAAGACATAGAGTTGAATCTCATGTCCTTAGTCTCACTGAGCTCATATGCTTATGCATAGGCGATTGTAGAACTCTCTTGTGTGTTCCCCTCACCATAAGGAAACAAGATCCTTATGGTGTTGTATATTTTTCGACAGTTTTATATGTTGAATCTTACACCACTTATGAGCATATTTATCCCCTTAATTCACTTTGGTGGGTTTCAACATTTCATGAACTTATTTTCCCCCATCTTGATTTTTATGAGTTATCCTTGTTTTCAATGGAACGTCACGAAATCTCGAAACGCAATGTCATAATAAAATTGGAAATTCTGAAATATACACCACTTATGAGCATATTTATCCCCTTAATTCACTTTGGTTGTTTTCAACATTTCATGAACTTATTTTTCTCCTTCTCGATTCTTATGAGTTATCGCTGTTTTCAATGGAAGATAATGAAATCTCGAAACGCAATTCTCATTAAAATGTTTTATATATTGAATCTTACACCACTTATGAGCATATTTATCCCCTTAATTCACTTTTGTGGTTTTCAACATTTCATTAACTTATTTTCCTCCATCTTGATTTTTATGAGTTATCACTGTTTTCAATGGAACGTCACGAAATATCGAAACGCAATGTCATAATAAAATTTGAAATATTGAAACATACACCACTTATGAGCATATTTATCCCCTTAATTCACTTTGGTGGTTTTCAACATTTCAGGAACTTATTTTCCTCCATCTTGATTTTTATGAGTTATCACTGTTTTCAATGGAACGTCACGAAATATCGAAACGCAATGTCATAATAAAATTTGAAATATTAAAACATACACCACTTATGAGCATATTTATCCCATTAATTCACTTTGGTTGTTTTCAACATTTCATGAACTTATTTTTCTCCTTCTCGATTCTTATGAGTTATCGCTGTTTTCAATGGAAGATAATGAAATCTCGAAACGCAATTCTCATTATAATGTTTTATATATTGAATCTTACACCACTTATGAGCATATTTATCCCCTTAATTCACTTTTGTGGTTTTCAACATTTCATTAACTTATTTTCCTCCATCTTGATTTTTATGAGTTATCACTGTTTTCAATGGAACGTCACGAAATATCGAAACGCAATGTCATAATAAAATTTGAAATATTGAAACATACACCACTTATGAGCATATTTATCCCCTTAATTCACTTTGGTGGTTTTCAACATTTCAGGAACTTATTTTCCTCCATCTTGATTTTTATGAGTTATCACTGTTTTCAATGGAACGTCACGAAATATCGAAACGCAATGTCATAATAAAATTTGAAATATTGAAACATACACCACTTATGAGCATATTTATCCCCTTAATTCACTTTGGTGGTTTTCAACATTTCAGGAACTTATTTTCCTCCATCTTGATTTTTATGAGTTATCACTGTTTTCAATGGAACGTCACGAAATATCGAAACGCAATGTCATAATAAAATTTGAAATATTAAAACATACACCACTTATGAGCATATTTATCCCATTAATTCACTTTGGTGGTTTTCAACATTTCATGAACTTATTTTTCTCCTTCTCGATTCTTATGAGTTATCGCTGTTTTCAATGGAAGATCATGAAATTTCGAAATGCAATTATCATTAAAATATTTTATATATTGAAACTTACACCACTTATGAGCATATTTATACCCTTAATTCACTTTGGTGGTTTTCAACATTTCATGAACTTATTTTTCTCGATTCTTATGAGTTATCGCTGTTTTCAATGGAAGATCATGAAATTTCGAAATAAAATTATCATTATAATGTTTTATATATTGAATCTTACACCACTTATGAGCATATTTATCCCCTTAATTCACTTTGGTGGTTTTAAAAATTTCATGAACTTATTTTCCTCTTTCGAGATTTTTATGAGTTATGTTGTTTTCAATGAAAGGTCACGAACTCTCAAAACGGTATGTCATAATAAAATTTGAAATATTAAAACATACACCACTTATGAGCATATTTATACCCTTAATTCACTTTGGTGGTTTTCAACATTTCATGAACTTATTTTTCTCCTTCTCGATTCTTATGAGTTATCGCTGTTTTCAATGGAAGATAATGAAATCTCGAAACGCAATTCTCATTATAAAGTTTTATATGTTGAATCTTACACCACTTATGAGCATATTTATCCCCTTAATTCACTTTGGTGGTTTTCAACATTTCATGAACTTATTTTCCTCCATCTTGATTTTTATGAGTTATCCTTGTTTTCAATGGAACGTCACGAAATTTCGAAACGCAATGTCATAATAAAATTGGAAATTCTGAAATATACACCACTTATGAGCATATTTATCCCCTTAATTCACTTTGGTTGTTTTCAACATTTCATGAACTTATTTTCCTCCATCTTGATTTTTATGAGTTATCCCTGTTTTCAATGGAACGTCACGAAATCTCGAAACGCAATGTCATAATAAAATTTGAAATATTGAAGCATACACCACTTATGAGCATATTTATCCCCTTAATTCACTTTGGTGGTTTTCAACATTTCATAAACTTATTTTCCTCTTTCTAGATTTTTATGAGTTATGTTGTTTTCAATGAAAGGTCACGAACTCTCAAAAAAGTATGTCATAATAAAATTTGAAATATTGAAACATACACCATTTATGAGCATATTTATCCCATTAATTCACTTTGGTGGTTTTCAACATTTCATGAACTTATTTTTCTCCTTCTCGATTCTTATGAGTTATCGTTGTTTTCAATGGAAGATCATGAAATCTCGAAACGCAATTCTCATTATAAAGTTTTATATATTGAATCTTACACCACTTATGAACATATTTATCCCCTTAATTCACTTTGGTGGTTTTCAACATTTCATGAACTTATTTTTCTCCTTCTCGATTCTTATGAGTTATCGCTGTTTTGAATGGAAGATCATGAAATTTCGAAATAAAATTATCATTATAATGTTTTATATATTGAATCTTACACCACTTATGAGCATATTTATCCCCTTAATTCACTTTGGTGGTTTTCAACATTTCATTAACTTATTTTCCTCCATCTTGATTTTTATGAGTTATCATTGTTTTCAATGGAACGTCACGAAATATCGAAACGCAATGTCATAATAAAATTTGAAATATTGAAACATACACCACTTATGAGCATATTTATCCCCTTAATTCACTTTGGTGGTTTTCAACATTTCAGGAACTTATTTTCCTCCATCTTGATTTTTATGAGTTATCACTGTTTTCAATGGAACGTCACGAAATATCGAAACGCAATGTCATAATAAAATTTGAAATATTGAAACATACACCACTTATGAGCATATTTATCCCCTTAATTCACTTTGGTGGTTTTCAACATTTCAGGAACTTATTTTCCTCCATCTTGATTTTTATGAGTTATCACTGTTTTCAATGGAACGTCACGAAATATCGAAACGCAATGTCATAATAAAATTTGAAATATTGAAACATACACCACTTATGAGCATATTTATCCCCTTAATTCACTTTGGTGGTTTTCAACATTTCAGGAACTTATTTTCCTCCATCTTGATTTTTATGAGTTATCACTGTTTTCAATGGAACGTCACGAAATATCGAAACGCAATGTCATAATAAAATTTGAAATATTAAAACATACACCACTTATGAGCATATTTATCCCATTAATTCACTTTGGTGGTTTTCAACATTTCATGAACTTATTTTTCTCCTTCTCGATTCTTATGAGTTATCGCTGTTTTCAATGGAAGATCATGAAATTTCGAAATGAAATTATCATTAAAATATTTTATATATTGAAACTTACACCACTTATGAGCATATTTATACTCTTAATTCACTTTGGTGGTTTTCAACATTTCATGAACTTATTTTTCTCTTTCTCGATTCTTATGAGTTATCGCTGTTTTCAATGGAAGATCATGAAATTTCGAAATAAAATAATCATTATAATGTTTTATATATTGAATCTTACACCACTTATGAGCATATTTATCCCCTTAATTAATTTTGGTGGTTTTAAACATTTCATGAACTTATTTTCCTCTTTCGAGATTTTTATGAGTTATGTTGTTTTCAATTAAAGGTCACGAACTCTCAAAACGGTATGTTATAATAAAATTTGAAATATTAAAACATACACCACTTATGAGCATATTTATACCCTTAATTCACTTTGGTGGTTTTCAACATTTCATGAACTTATTTTTCTCCATCTTGATTTTTATGAGTTATCACTGTTTTCAATAGAACGTCACGAAATATCGAAACGCAATGTCATAATAAAATTTGAAATATTAAAACATACACCACTTATGAGCATATTTATCCCATTAATTCACTTTGGTGGTTTTCAACATTTCATGAACTTATTTTTCTCCTTCTCGATTCTTATGAGTTATCGCTGTTTTCAATGGAAGATCATGAAATTTCGAAATGAAATTATCATTAAAATATTTTATATATTGAAACTTACACCACTTATGAGCATATTTATACTCTTAATTCACTTTGGTGGTTTTCAACATTTCATGAACTTATTTTTCTCTTTCTCGATTCTTATGAGTTATCGCTGTTTTCAATGGAAGATCATGAAATTTCGAAATAAAATAATCATTATAATGTTTTATATATTGAATCTTACACCAGTTATGAGCATATTTATCCCCTTAATTAATTTTGGTGGTTTTAAACATTTCATGAACTTATTTTCCTCTTTCGAGATTTTTATGAGTTATGTTGTTTTCAATGAAAGGTCACGAACTCTCAAAACGGTATGTCATAATAAAATTTGAAATATTAAAACATACACCACTTATGAGCATATTTATACCCTTAATTCACTTTGGTGGTTTTCAACATTTCATGAACTTATTTTTCTCCTTCTCCATTCTTATGAGTTATCGCTGTTTTCAATGGAAGATAATGAAATCTCGAAACGCAATTCTCATTATAATGTTTTATATATTGAATCTTACACCACTTATGAGCATATTTATCTCCTTAATTCACTTTTGTGGTTTTCAACATTTCATTAACTTATTTTCCTCCATCTTGATTTTTATGAGTTATCACTGTTTTCAATGGAACGTCACGAAATATCGAAACGCAATGTCATAATAAAATTTGAAATATTGAAACATACACCACTTATGAGCATATTTATCCCCTTAATTCACTTTGGTGGTTTTCAACATTTCAGGAACTTATTTTCCTCCATCTTGATTTTTATGAGTTATCACTGTTTTCAATGGAACGTCACGAAATATCGAAACGCAATGTCATAATAAAATTTGAAATATTAAAACATACACCACTTATGAGCATATTTATCCCATTAATTCACTTTGGTTGTTTTCAACATTTCATGAACTTATTTTTCTCCTTCTCGATTCTTATGAGTTATCGCTGTTTTCAATGGAAGATAATGAAATCTCGAAACGCAATTCTCATTATAATGTTTTATATATTGAATCTTACACCACTTATGAGCATATTTATCCCCTTAATTCACTTTTGTGGTTTTCAACATTTCATTAACTTATTTTCCTCCATCTTGATTTTTATGAGTTATCACTGTTTTCAATGGAACGTCACGAAATATCGAAACGCAATGTCATAATAAAATTTGAAATATTGAAACATACACCACTTATGAGCATATTTATCCCCTTAATTCACTTTGGTGGTTTTCAACATTTCAGGAACTTATTTTCCTCCATCTTGATTTTTATGAGTTATCACTGTTTTCAATGGAACGTCACGAAATATCGAAACGCAATGTCATAATAAAATTTGAAATATTGAAACATACACCACTTATGAGCATATTTATCCCCTTAATTCACTTTGGTGGTTTTCAACATTTCAGGAACTTATTTTCCTCCATCTTGATTTTTATGAGTTATCACTGTTTTCAATGGAACGTCACGAAATATCGAAACGCAATGTCATAATAAAATTTGAAATATTAAAACATACACCACTTATGAGCATATTTATCCCATTAATTCACTTTGGTGGTTTTCAACATTTCATGAACTTATTTTTCTCCTTCTCGATTCTTATGAGTTATCGCTGTTTTCAATGGAAGATCATGAAATTTCGAAATGCAATTATCATTAAAATATTTTATATATTGAACCTTACACCACTTATGAGCATATTTATCCCATTAATTCACTTTGGTGGTTTTCAACATTTCATGAACTTATTTTTCTCCTTCTCGATTCTTATGAGTTATCGCTGTTTTCAATGGAAGATCATGAAATTTCAAAATAAAATTATCATTATAATGTTTTATATATTGAATCTTACACCACTTATGAGCATATTTATCCCCTTAATTCATTTTGGTGGTTTTAAACATTTCATGAACTTATTTTCCTCTTTCGAGATTTTTATGAGTTATGTTGTTTTCAATGAAAGGTCACGAACTCTGAAAACGGTATGTCATAATAAAATTTGAAATATTAAAACATACACCACTATGAGCATATTTATACCCTTAATTCACTTTGGTGGTTTTCAACATTTCATGAACTTATTTTTCTCCTTCTCGATTCTTATGAGTTATCGCTGTTTTCAATGGAAGATAATGAAATCTCGAAACGCAATTCTCATTATAAAGTTTTATATGTTGAATCTTACACCACTTATGAGCATATTTATCCCCTTAATTCACTTTGGTGGTTTTCAACATTTCATGAACTTATTTTCTTCCATCTTGATTTTTATGAGTTATCCTTGTTTTCAATGGAACGTCACGAAATCTCGAAACGCAATGTCATAATAAAATTGGAAATTCTGAAATATACACCACTTATGAGCATATTTATCCCCTTAATTCACTTTGGTTGTTTTCAACATTTCATGAACTTATTTTCCTCCATCTTGATTTTTATGAGTTATCCCTGTTTTCAATGGAACGTCACGAAATCTCGAAACGCAATGTCATAATAAAATTTGAAATATTGAAGCATACACCACTTATGAGCATATTTATCCCCTTAATTCACTTTGGTGGTTTTCAACATTTCATAAACTTATTTTCCTCTTTCTAGATTTTTATGAGTTATGTTGTTTTCAATGAAAGGTCACGAACTCTCAAAACAGTATGTCATAATAAAATTTGAAATATTGAAACATACACCATTTATGAGCATATTTATCCCATTAATTCACTTTGGTGGTTTTCAACATTTCATGAACTTATTTTTCTCCTTCTCGATTCTTATGAGTTATCGTTGTTTTCAATGGAAGATCATGAAATCTCGAAACGCAATTCTCATTATAAAGTTTTATATATTGAATCTTACACCACTTATGAACATATTTATCCCCTTAATTCACTTTGGTGGTTTTCAACATTTCATGAACTTATTTTTCTCCTTCTCGATTCTTATGAGTTATCGCTGTTTTGAATGGAAGATCATGAAATTTCGAAATAAAATTATCATTATAATGTTTTATATATTGAATCTTACACCACTTATGAGCATATTTATCCCCTTAATTCACTTTTGTGGTTTTCAACATTTCATTAACTTATTTTCCTCTATCTTGATTTTTATGAGTTATCACTGTTTTCAATGGAAGATCATGAAATCTCGAAACGCAATTCGTATTATAAACTTTTATATATTGAATCTTACACCATTTATGAACATATTTATCCCCTTAATTTACTTTGGTGGTTTTCAACATTTCATGAACTTATTTTTCTCCTTCTCGATTCTTATGAGTTATCGATGTTTTCAATGGAAGATCATGAAATTTCGAAATAAAATTACGATTATAATGTTTTATATATTGAATCTTACACCACTTATGAGCATATTTATCCCCTTAATTCACTTTGGTGGTTTTCAACATTTCAGGAACTTATTTTCCTCTTTCTAGATTTTTATGAGTTATGTTGTTTTCAATGAAAGGTCACGAACTCGCTAAACTGTATGTCATAATAAAATTTGAAATATTGAAACATACACCATTTATGAGCATAATTATCCCATTAATTCACTTTGGTGGTTTTCAACATTTCATGAACTTATTTTTCTCCTTCTTGATTCTTATGAGTTATCGCTGTTTTCAATGGAAGATCATGAAATTTCGAAATAAAATTATCATTATAATGTTTTATTTATTGAATCTTACACCACTTATGAGCATATTTATCCCCTTAATTCACTTTGGTGGTTTTCAACATTTCATGAACTTATTTTCCTCCGTCTTGATTTTTATGAGTTATCACTGTTTTCAATGGAAGATCATGAAATCTCGAAACGCAATTCGTATTATAAACTTTTATATATTGAATCTTACACCATTTATGAACATATTTATCCCCTTAATTTACTTTGGTGGTTTTCAACATTTCATGAACTTATTTTTCTCCTTCTCGATTCTTATGAGTTATCGATGTTTTCAATGGAAGATCATGAAATTTCGAAATAAAATTACGATTATAATGTTTTATATATTGAATCTTACACCACTTATGAGCATATTTATCCCCTTAATTCACTTTGGTGGTTTTCAACATTTCATGAACTTATTTTCCTCCATCTTGATTTTTATGAGTTATCTCTGTTTTCAATGGAACGTCACGAAATCTCGAAACGCAATGTCATAATAAAATTTGAAATATTGAAACATACACCACTTATGAGCATATTTATCCCCTTAATTCACTTTGGTGGTTTTCAACATTTCATGAACTTATTTTCCTCTTTCGAGATTTTTATGAGTTATGTTGTTTTCAATGAAAGGTCACGAACTCTCAATACGGTATGTCATAATAAAATTTGAAATATTAAAACATACACCACTTATGAGCATATTTATACCCTTAATTCACTTTGGTGGTTTTCAACATTTCATGAACTTATTTTCCTCCATCTTGATTTTTATGAGTTATCACTGTTTTCAATGGAACGTCACGAAATATCGAAACGCAATGTCATAATAAAATTTGAAATATTAAAACATACACCACTTATGAGCATATTTATCCCATTAATTCACTTTGGTGGTTTTCAACATTTCATGAACTTATTTTTCTCCTTCTCGATTCTTATGAGTTATCGCTGTTTTCAATGGAAGATCATGAAATTTCGAAATGCAATTATCATTAAAATATTTTATATATTGAAACTTACACCACTTATGAGCATATTTATACCCTTAATTCACTTTGGTGGTTTTCAACATTTCATGAACTTATTTTTCTCCTTCTCGATTCTTATGAGTTATCGCTGTTTTCAATGGAAGATCATGAAATTTCGAAATAAAATTATCATTATAATGTTTTATATATTGAATCTTACACCACTTATGAGCATATTTATCCCCTTAATTCATTTTGGTGGTTTTAAACATTTCATGAACTTATTTTCCTCTTTCGAGATTTTTATGAGTTATGTTGTTTTCAATGAAAGGTCACGAACTCTCAAAACGGTATGTCATAATAAAATTTGAAATATTAAAACATACACCACTTATGAGCATATTTATACCCTTAATTCACTTTGGTGGTTTTCAACATTTCATGAACTTATTTTTCTCCTTCTCGATTCTTATGAGTTATCGCTGTTTTCAATGGAAGATAATGAAATCTCGAAACGCAATTCTCATTATAAAGTTTTATATGTTGAATCTTACACCACTTATGAGCATATTTATCCCCTTAATTCACTTTGGTGGTTTTCAACATTTCATGAACTTATTTTCCTCCATCTTGATTTTTATGAGTTATCCTTGTTTTCAATGGAACGTCACGAAATCTCGAAACGCAATGTCATAATAAAATTGGAAATTCTGAAATATACACCACTTATGAGCATATTTATCCCCTTAATTCACTTTGGTGGTTTTTAACATTTCATGAACTTATTTTTCTCCTTCTCGATTCTTATGAGTTATCCCTGTTTTCAATGGAACGTCACGAAATCTCGAAACGCAATGTCATAATAAAATTTGAAATATTGAAGCATACACCACTTATGAGCATATTTATCCCCTTAATTCACTTTGGTGGTTTTCAACATTTCATGAACTTATTTTCTTCCGTCTTGATTTTTATGAGTTATCACTGTTTTCAATGGAAGATCATGAAATCTCGAAACGCAATTCGCATTATAAACTTTTATATATTGAATCTTACACCATTTATGAACATATTTATCCCCTTAATTTACTTTGGTGGTTTTCAACATTTCATGAACTTATTTTTCTCCTTCTCGATTCTTATGAGTTATCGATGTTTTCAATGGAAGATCATGAAATTTCGAAATAAAATTACGATTATAATGTTTTATATATTGAATCTTACACCACTTATGAGCATATTTATCCCCTTAATTCACTTTGGTGGTTTTCAACATTTCATGAACTTATTTTCCTCCATCTTGATTTTTATGAGTTATCTCTGTTTTCAATGGAACGTCACGAAATCTCGAAACGCAATGTCATAATAAAATTTGAAATATTGAAACATACACCACTTATGAGCATATTTATCCCCTTAATTCACTTTGGTGGTTTTCAACATTTCATGAACTTATTTTCCTCTTTCGAGATTTTTATGAGTTATGTTGTTTTCAATGAAAGGTCACGAACTCTCAATACGGTATGTCATAATAAAATTTGAAATATTAAAACATACACCACTTATGAGCATATTTATACCCTTAATTCACTTTGGTGGTTTTCAACATTTCATGAACTTATTTTCCTCCATCTTGATTTTTATGAGTTATCACTGTTTTCAATGGAACGTCACGAAATATCGAAACGCAATGTCATAATAAAATTTGAAATATTAAAACATACACCACTTATCAGCATATTTATCCCATTAATTCACTTTGGTGGTTTTCAACATTTCATGAACTTATTTTTCTCCTTCTCGATTCTTATGAGTTATCGCTGTTTTCAATGGAAGATCATGAAATTTCGAAATGCAATTATCATTAAAATATTTTATATATTGAAACTTACACCACTTATGAGCATATTTATACCCTTAATTCACTTTGGTGGTTTTCAACATTTCATGAACTTATTTTTCTCCTTCTCGATTCTTATGAGTTATCGCTGTTTTCAATGGAAGATCATGAAATTTCGAAATAAAATTATCATTATAATGTTTTATATATTGAATCTTACACCACTTATGAGCATATTTATCCCCTTAATTCATTTTGGTGGTTTTAAACATTTCATGAACTTATTTTCCTCTTTCGAGATTTTTATGAGTTATGTTGTTTTCAATGAAAGGTCACGAACTCTCAAAACGGTATGTCATAATAAAATTTGAAATATTAAAACATACACCACTATGAGCATATTTATACCCTTAATTCACTTTGGTGGTTTTCAACATTTCATGAACTTATTTTTCTCCTTCTCGATTCTTATGAGTTATCGCTGTTTTCAATGGAAGATAATGAAATCTCGAAACGCAATTCTCATTATAAAGTTTTATATGTTGAATCTTACACCACTTATGAGCATATTTATCCCCTTAATTCACTTTGGTGGTTTTCAACATTTCATGAACTTATTTTCCTCCATCTTGATTTTTATGAGTTATCCTTGTTTTCAATGGAACGTCACGAAATCTCGAAACGCAATGTCATAATAAAATTGGAAATTCTGAAATATACACCACTTATGAGCATATTTATCCCCTTAATTCACTTTGGTGGTTTTTAACATTTCATGAACTTATTTTTCTCCTTCTCGATTCTTATGAGTTATCCCTGTTTTCAATGGAACGTCACGAAATCTCGAAACGCAATGTCATAATAAAATTTGAAATATTGAAGCATACACCACTTATGAGCATATTTATCCCCTTAATTCACTTTGGTGGTTTTCAACATTTCATGAACTTATTTTCCACTTTCTAGATTTTTATGAGTTATGTTTTTTTCAATGAAAGGTCACGAACTCTCAAAACGGTATGTCATAATAAAATTTGAAATATTAAAACATACACCACTTATGAGCATATTTATACCCTTAATTCACTTTGGTGGTTTTCAACATTTCATGAACTTATTTTCCTCCATCTTGATTTTTATGAGTTATCTCTGTTTTCAATCGAACGTCACGAAATCTCGAAACGCAATGTCATAATAAAATTTGAAATATTGAAACATACACCACTTATGAGCATATTTATCCCCTTAATTCACTTTGGTGGTTTTCAACATTTCATGAACTTATTTTCCTCTTTCGAGATTTTTATGAGTTATGTTGTTTTCAATGAAAGGTCACGAACTCTCAATATGGTATGTCATAATAAAATTTGAAATATTAAAACATACACCACTTATGAGCATATTTATACCCTTAATTCACTTTGGTGGTTTTCAACATTTCATGAACTTATTTTCCTCCATCTTGATTTTTATGAGTTATCACTGTTTTCAATAGAACGTCACGAAATATCGAAACGCAATGTCATAATAAAATTTGAAATATTAAAACATACACCACTTATGAGCATATTTATCCCATTAATTCACTTTGGTGGTTTTCAACATTTCATGAACTTATTTTTCTCCTTCTCGATTCTTATGAGTTATCGCTGTTTTCAATGGAAGATCATGAAATTTCGAAATGAAATTATCATTAAAATATTTTATATATTGAAACTTACACCACTTGATACACGTCTGGTCTCAAAACTCAGAATCTTCAAACGATGGTGTTGTTCTTCTTCAGGAGAGAGGCTCGTCTTGAAGGAGAAACGGTGGAGCGATGTGAGACCACACAAGATGCGGAAGCCTTGTGATAAACACTAAGTGATTCTCAGGTTTGAGAGTCCGATTACTCAATCAAGCAAGAGAAGAGAGAAGGAAGCGGCTGCTGCCTAGGTTTGAGAGATAAACTCGTTTTTGTTTTAGGGTAAAAAGTCTATCTCATTAAGAGGACGACCTAGGCTTTATATAATAGCCCCTTGACATCAAAAACGTCACAAACAACCAAGAATAATAAGTAGTTCAAGCAAAAACAGCAGGGTTTGCGAAAATAAGGAAATAACTCAAAAATGGAAAGTTTGAGCTAAAACAGAACAACTTGTCTCTCGTTAGTCTTTGCTCTTGGCGCTCAGCTCTTGAAGTGTTCTTGGACTTGTGAAAGATGTAGTAGACCGAGAACAAGTCCAAAATGCGCACTAAGGGTGTTGCCTCGTTAAAACCTTCCTCGAAAACCCATACCCCTTGGGACAAACTGATGGTAAGGAAAAAGAGTACAATGCCTTAGCACGTCTTTGTGTGTCTTCACTATATGATGACAGTGAAGACACTAGACTCACGTGTCTTGATGCTGAGAAGTCGCCATGGGGTCTGAACAGAAACGCAGCTCGAAGGAGAAAGACGTGTAGCGTCATTTGAGTCGAAAAGAGAGCTGGCGGTTTCAGGTGATTCAACGGACATGTCATTGTGCTTTCCTGGAGTAAGAGTGATGTAATTGAAGTCCTCCAGGTCAGATGCTGAAGCTTGGTTCAGCTTGGTTCTGAAGCCTCCTCCGTGGTGTCTGTTGAGAAGCTGGTGCAAAGTCGGCTTTGGTGGAGTTACTTCTTGCGCCAATGCAGCTGCTACATATCCATTGAACTTATGCCTCAATGCTTTAGCCCTTTGGCGTGTAATAGGGCCGGCTGGAATGTATGGAATTGGGTTCTCCACAGATTCAGCGTCATCTCCTTTCAGCTCCAAGGTGATGTCCTCATCATTCCCACCCTCTTCAGAAGGTTTTGACCTCAAAACTGGTTCATCACCTGCATCAAACAATTCTAAGTCAATAACATTGAAAGTAGGAGATATATTAAACTCACCTGGTAGTTCAAGCCTATAGGCATTGTCATTGATCTTCTCAGCTACTCGGAATGGCCCATCTCCTCTTGGTGCTAGCTTGTCCTTCCTCTTGTTTGGGAACCGTTCTGGACGCATATGAAGCCATACCCAATCTCCTTCTTTGAAGATGACACATTTACGCCCCTTGTTAGCTTGCTTAGCATACATCTCAGTTTTCTTCTCAATGTTCTCTCTAGCTTTTTGATGTATGCTCTTGATGTAATCAGCCTTTTTCTGTCCTTCTAAGCTCACGATCTCAGCTGGCGGCAACGGTGAGAGGTCTAATGGCGAGTTTGGATTAAAGCCATAGACAACCTGAAATGGTGACAGCTTGGTGGCGGAGTGAACAGCTCGATTGTAAGCAAACTCCACAAATGGTATACACTCTAACCAGTTCTTCAAATTCCTCCCAATGGTTGCTCTCAGCAATGTTGACAAAGTCCGGTTAACAACCTCAGTTTGCCCATCTGTTTGAGGATGGCAAGTTGTAGAGAACACTAGCTTCGTTCCCAGCTTCTTCCAAAGCGTTCTCCAGAAATGACTCAGAAACTTGGTGTCTCTATCTGATACAATCGTCCTTGGAATTCCATGTAATCTCACTACTTCTCTGAAGAATAAGTTGGAGGTCTGAGAAGCATCATTAGTTTTAGCACATGGAATGAAATGTGCCATCTTTGAGAACCTATCCACAACAACGAAGATAGAATCCTTATTCTGAATCTTGGGAAGTCCAAGCACAAAATCCATTGATATATCGACCCAAGGAGCTGTAGGTATAGGCAACGGCATGTATAGTCCATGAGGATGAGATCTAGACTTAGCTTGTTTGCACGTTACACATCTAGCACAAAACGCCTCCACTGTTTTTCTGAGATGAGGCCAAAAGAAATGCTCCTTCAGTATGCTCAATGTCTTCTCAGCCCCAAAATGACCCATAAGACCACCCCCATGAGCTTCTCTAATCAGCAATTCGCGTAGAGAACCCTGAGGTATGCACAGTCTCCTTTCTCTAAATAAAAATCCATCTGACTTGTAGAAATTGCTGTAGGCTCCTTTACCACATTCTGAGTAGATATCCTTGAAATCTGGGTCTTCTTCATATTGCATCTTAATCATTTCAAACCCCAAAACCTTAGACTCCATCGTGGTGATCAACGCATGTCTCCTTGAAAGTGCATCAGCTACCACGTTCTCTTTACCCTTTTTGTACTTAATGACATAAGGGAATGTCTCAATGTACTCCAGCCAGCGAGCATGTCTCTTCTTAAGTGTTGTTTGCCCCTTGAGATGCTTCAGCGTTTCATGATCAGTATGAATTACACATTCTCTAGCAAGCAGGTAGTGTTGCCACGTCTCCATAGCTCTAACCAACGCATACAACTCCTTGTCATAAGTAGGATAATTCAACGCAGCCCCACTTAGCTTTTCACTGAAATAAGCCACTGGTTTGCCTCCTTGAGTAAGAACAGCCCCTATCCCAATTCCAGATGCATCACACTCCACTTCAAAGGTCTTATTAAAATCTGGAAGTGCTAGAACAGGTGCATTAGTTAGGCGTTCCTTCAGATCCTGAAACGCCTTATTCTGAGCTTCTCCCAAGTAAACCCAACATTTTTCTTGATAACTGATGTGAGTGGTGCAGCCACACTACTAAAGTCCTTAACAAAACGGCGATAGAAGCTTGCAAGACCATGGAAGCTTCGAACTTGGCTGATGCTTGTTGGGGTTGGCCATTCTTGTATAGCCCTTATCTTCTCTCCATCAACCTGTAATCCCTGCGAACTCACAACAAATCCTAGAAAAACTAGCTCATTAGTGCAGAATGTGCACTTCTTTAAGTTTGCATAAAGGCCTTCCTTTCGGAGAGTCTTTAAGACTAACTCAAGATGTGTCACATGGTCAGATAAACAAGAACTGTAAATTAAAATATCATCAAAATACACAACTACAAACTTACAGATGTATGCCCTAAGAACATGGTTCATTAGACGCATAAATGTGCTGGGTGCATTTGAGAGTCCAAATGGCATGACTAGCCATTCATAGAGTCCTTGTTTCGTTTTGAATGCTGTTTTCCATTCATCTCCTTCTTTCATCCTGACTTGATGATATCCACTCTTCAGGTCTATTTTAGAGAAGATGGTGGCTCCACTAAGCTCATCCAGCATGTCATCAAGGCGTGGAATTGGATGTCTATACTTAATGGTTATGTTGTTAATCGCCCTACAGTCCACACACATCCTCCACGACCCATCCTTCTTAGGCACTAGCAAGACCGGTACAGCACAGGGACTAAGACTCTCCCTCACATAACCTTGCTCCATTAGTGCCCTAACTTGACGTTCAAGCTCTTTTGCTTCCTCTGGATTCACACGGTAAGCTGGTCTATTTGGAAGCCGTGCACCAGGTATGAAATCGATTTGGTGCTCTATCCCTCGGCTTGGTGGCAGTCCAGCCGGTATCTCTTCAGGAAAAACGTCCTCAAATTGTTCTAGGAGCTGACTTATCTCCTTAGGTAACTCCACAGCTACAGAACCTGCGCTCAAAAGCTCCTTAAAGACCATTAGTAGCACAGTGTGGGAAGTAGTTTTTAAAGCCCTTCTTACTTCACTAGTATTAACTAGGAAGTTAGATTTAGCACCATTACTCTTTTCTTTAGACATTTTAATTTGCATTTCATGAACTTGCTGAGGTGATAATGGAGCTAAATTCACTTTTCTTTTATCATGAATAAACGAGTATAAATTGGTGCGACCGTTATGAGTGGTTTCTTTGTCAAACTGCCATGGACGTCCCAATAAGAGATGGCCAGCTTGCATTGGAACCACATCACAGAGCACTTGATCATTGTAACGCCCCACACTAAATGGAACTGTCACTTGATCTGTGATCTTTAACTCAGACTTATCATTGAGCCACCTCAACCTGTAAGGTCTCGGATGCTTAGTTCTCTCCAAGCCTAGTTTTTCAACCATATAGAGGCTTGCAACGTTTGTACAAGAACCCCCATCAATTATCAGAGAACATACCTTCCCCTTGATAGTACATCTGGTATGGAAGATGTTTTCGCGCTGAGCACTCTCCTCTGGTTCTATCATGGTGCTGAGAATGCGTCTCATCATTAGAAGCTCTCCGGTGTCTGGAAATTCTGTAATCTCCTCATCAGCGTCCCCCTCAGCCTCTTCTTCATCTTGTGATTCATAATCCCCAGATTCAGTAAGGATCATCACTCTTTGATTAGGACAATCCCTGGATATATGCCCTCGGCCTTGACACTTATAACAGGTAATGTCTCGGCTCCTCTGCTGATTTTGTTGGTTTCGAGGCTGATGATCACGTCTGGGCTCAGCTTTACTGTCTCTAGATGGCTCAGGAGCTCTTGGTTTAAAACGTGAATCAATCACAACTGCTTTGCCCTTATCAGCTTGTTTTGGCGCTGAACTCCAAGTATTTTTATTTCGGCTGAAACTTGAGTTCTTTCTCTTGATTTGTTGTTCAGCTTGGATTGCTAAGTGCAGGAGATCCTCCATCTGATGATATACTTGCATTTCCACTTTTGTAACAATCCGCTCTTGTAACCCATCCAGAAACTGAACCATGAGTGTTTCGGTGCTTCATCTAATTCAAGGCGATTCCTGAGGTGCTCAAATTCCTCATAATATTCTTCCACTGATTTGTTGCCTTGAGTAAGCCGTCTGAATTTCTTTTGCAGCTCACGGTGGAAATGTGGTGGCACATATCTCCTTTTCATTAACTGTCTCATGTCCGTGCCAAGTAGAGATAGGATGGTCTTGGTAACGTCTCCTATCAGCCACATCTCGATCCCACCATGTAAGGGCATGGTCTGTCAGCTGAGCTGCTGCAAAGGCTACCTTCTTCGCCTCGGTGTAATTGTAACAGCCAAAAATCTTATCCATTCTCCTTTCCCACTCTAGATAAGCTTCTGGATCAACTCTTCCAGCAAAAGTTGGTGCGTTTAATTTCAGGTCTGGTGAGTGCTGAGGCGGTGGTGGCTGGTACTCTGGTTCATGCTCTCCATAAGCATGTCTAGCTCGGGGTGGTGGTGGTGGTGGCAAATCTCCTGGATCATATGCCCTATGATTCTGATGTGGTTCTGGTCCGTTATTTCTCCTTGCTTGCACAGGAGGATTCTCCATTCTGTCCATTCGGTTTGTCAATGTTTGGAGCTGAGTGTTGATGTTAGCTAACATCTGAATCATCGCGTTGTTGGTCTCAGCTTGCTCATATTCTTCAGCCATATAGACGTTTGTCCCTTGCACAAAACGAAATTCAAAAGCTTAGCTTCTGGAAAAGTAAGCAAATTGCAAAGAAAAGGAAAATTCACTAAAACAGAAAAAGGAAACTGCACTTATTCTATTGAAGCCCTAATTTCCTGTTTTAATTTTCGTCTTCTCTAACCTAGCAGCCACGAAAATTCAGTCTCTAATGGTGCAACAACAGCTTAATATGATGATCAAATTCGGTTCTAAGTGATTAAACAAGCAGTACACAAAAACAGAAGCAAATAATTTAACAAGGTGAAACACACAAGCTAAACGATTCCTTCAGCAACCTAACCTTTTTCTTTTCTTTTTCTTAACTTTATGAAACAATAAACTAGCAACTTAACAAACCAAAACAACGAAATACTGAAACAAACAAACGATGAAACAAAAGCAATAAAGAATCAAAACAGAAGCAAACAGCAAGATAAGCAAACAGAAGCAACGATTAAACAAGCTATCAATTGAAACAACCTAATAACTTGATTCTCAATAACTTCTAAAGCAAATTGACTGAAAGCAAAGGATAGGTTTAGACACAACCTGATTGAAGGAACTTTAGCTCTGATACCAAAGATGATACACGCCTGGTCTCAAAACTCAGAATCTTCAAACGATGGTGTTGTTCTTCTTCAGGAGAGAGGCTCGTCTTGAAGGAGAAACGGTGGAGCGATGTGAGACCACACAAGATGCGGAAGCCTTGTGATAAACACTAAGTGATTCTCAGGTTTGAGAGTCCGATTACTCAATCAAGCAAGAGAAGAGAGAAGGAAGCGGCCTGCTGCCTAGGTTTGAGAGATAAACTCGTTTTTGTTTTAGGGTAAAAAGTCTATCTCATTAAGAGGACGACCTAGGCTTTATATAATAGCCCCTTGACATCAAAAACGTCACAAACAACCAAGAATAATAAGTAGTTCAAGCAAAAACAGCAGGGTTTGCGAAAATAAGGAAATAACTCAAAAATGGAAAGTTTGAGCTAAAACAGAACAACTTGTCTCTCGTTAGTCTTTGCTCTTGGCGCTCAGCTCTTGAAGTGTTCTTGGACTTGTGAAAGATGTAGTAGACCGAGAACAAGTCCAAAATGCGCACTAAGGGTGTTGCCTCGTTAAAACCTTCCTCAGAAAACCCATACCCCTTGGGACAAAACTGATGGTAAGGAAAAAGAGTACAATGCCTTAGCACGTCTTTGTGTGTCTTCACTATATGATGACAGTGAAGACACTAGACTCACGTGTCTTGATGCTGAGAAGTGGCCATGGGGCCTGAACAGAAACGCAGCTCGAAGGAGAAAGCCGTGTAGCCTCATTTGAGTCGAAAAGAGAGCTGGCGGTTTCTGGTGATGCAACGGACATGTCATTGTGCTTTCCTGGAGTAAGAGTGATGTAATTGAAGTCCTCCAGGTCAGATGCTGAAGCTTGGTTCAGCTTGGTTCAGCTTGGTTCTGAAGCCTCCTCCGTGGTGTCCGTTGAGAAGCTGGTGCAAAGTCGGCTTTGGTGGAGTTACTTCTTGCGCCAATGCAGCTGCTACATATCCATTGAACTTATGCCTCAATGCTTTAGCCCTTTGGCGTGTAATAGGGCCGGCTGGAATGTATGGAATTGGGTTCTCCACAGATTCAGCGTCATCTCCTTTCAGCTCCAAGGTGATGTCCTCATCACCACTTATGAGCATATTTATACTCTTAATTCACTTTGGTGGTTTTCAACATTTCATGAACTTATTTTTCTCTTTCTCGATTCTTATGAGTTATCGCTGTTTTCAATGGAAGATCATGAAATTTCGAAATAAAATTATCATTATAATGTTTTATATATTGAATCTTACACCACTTATGAGCATATTTATCCCCTTAATTAATTTTGGTGGTTTTAAACATTTCATGAACTTATTTTCCTCTTTCGAGATTTTTATGAGTTATGTTGTTTTCAATGAAAGGTCACGAACTCTCAAAACGGTATGTCATAATAAAATTTGAAATATTAAAACATACACCACTTATGAGCATATTTATACCCTTAATTCACTTTGGTGGTTTTCAACATTTCATGAACTTATTTTTCTCCTTCTCGATTCTTATGAGTTATCGCTGTTTTCAATGGAAGATAATGAAATCTCGAAACGCAATTCTCATTATAAAGTTTTATATGTTGAATCTTACACCACTTATGAGCATATTTATCCCCTTATTTCACTTTGGTGGTTTTCAACATTTCATGAACTTATTTTCCTCCATCTTGATTTTTATGAGTTATCCTTGTTTTCAATGGAACGTCACGAAATCTCGAAACGCAATGTCATAATAAAATTGGAAATTCTGAAATATACACCACTTATGAGCATATTTATCCCCTTAATTCACTTTGGTGGTTTTTAACATTTCATGAACTTATTTTTCTCCTTCTCGATTCTTATGAGTTATCCCTGTTTTCAATGGAACGTCACGAAATCTCGAAACGCAATGTCATAATAAAATTTGAAATATTGAAGCATACACCACTTATGAGCATATTTATCCCCTTAATTCACTTTGGTGGTTTTCAACATTTCATGAACTTATTTTCCTCTTTCTAGATTTTTATGAGTTATGTTTTTTTCAATGAAAGGTCACGAACTCTCAAAACAGTATGTCATAATAAAATTTGAAATATTGAAACATACACCATTTATGAGCATATTTATCCCATTAATTCACTTTGGTGGTTTTCAACATTTCATGAACTTATTTTTCTCCTTCTCGATTCTTATGAGTTATCGTTGTTTTCAATGGAAGATCATGAAATCTCGAAACGCAATTCTCATTATAAAGTTTTATATATTGAATCTTACACCACTTATGAACATATTTATCCCCTTAATTCACTTTGGTGGTTTTCAACATTTCATGAACTTATTTTTCTCCTTCTCGATTCTTATGAGTTATCGCTGTTTTGAATGGAAGATCATGAAATTTCGAAATGAAATTATCATTATAATGTTTTATATATTGAATCTTACACCATTTATGAGCATATTTATCCCCTTAATTCACTTTTGTGGTTTTCAACATTTCATTAACTTATTTTCCTCCATCTTGATTTTTATGAGTTATCACTGTTTTCAATGGAACGTCACGAAATATCGAAACGCAATGTCATAATAAAATTTGAAATATTGAAACATACACCACTTATGAGCATATTTATCCCCTTAATTCACTTTGGTGGTTTTCAACATTTCATGAACTTATTTCCCTCTTTCTACATTTTTATGAGTTATGTTGTTTTCAATGAAAGGTCACGAACTCCCTAAACTGTATGTCATAATAAAATTTGAAATATTGAAACATACACCATTTATGAGCATAATTATCCCATTAATTCACTCTGGTGGTTTTCAACATTTCATGAACTTATTTTTCTCCTTCTCGATTCTTATGAGTTATCGCTGTTTTCAATGGAAGATCATGAAATTTCGAAATAAAATTATCATTATAATGTTTTATTTATTGAATCTTACACCACTTATGAGCATATTTATCCCCTTAATTCACTTTGGTGGTTTTCAACATTTCATGAACTTATTTTTCTCCTTCTCGATTCTTATGAGTTATCGCTGTTTTCAATGGAAGATCATGAAATTTCGAAATAAAATTATGATTATAATGTTTTATATATTGAATCTTACACCACTTATGAGCATATTTATCGTCTTAATTTACTTTGGTGGTTTTCAACATTTCATGAACTTATTTTCCTCCATCTTGATTTTTATGAGTTATCTCTGTTTTCAATGGAACGTCACGAAATCTCGAAACGCAATGTCATAATAAAATTTGAAATATTGAAACATACACCACTTATGAGTATATTTATCCCCTTAATTCACTTTGGTGGTTTTCAACATTTCATGAACTTATTTTCCTCTTTCGAGATTTTTATGAGTTATGTTGTTTTCAATGAAAGGTCACGAACTCTCAAAACGGTATGTCATAATAAACTTTGAAATATTAAAACATACACCACTAATTAGCATATTTATCCCATTAATTCACTTTGGTGGTTTTCAACATTTCATGAACTTATGTTTCTCCTTCTCGATTCTTATGAGTTATCGCTGTTTTCAATGGAAGATAATGAAATCTCGAAACGCAATTCTCATTATAAAGTTTTATATGTTGAATCTTACACCACTTATGAGCATATTTATCCCCTTAATTCACTTTGGTGGTTTTCAACATTTCATGAACTTATTTTCCTCCATCTTGATTTTTATGAGTTATCCTTGTTTTCAATGGAACGTCACGAAATCTCGAAACGCAATGTCATAATAAAATTGGAAATTCTGAAATATACACCACTTATGAGCATATTTATCCCCTTAATTCACTTTGGTTGTTTTCAACATTTCATGAACTTATTTTCCTCCATCTTGATTTTTATGAGTTATCCCTGTTTTCAATGGAACGTCACAAAATCTCGAAACGCAATGTCATAATAAAATTTGAAATATTGAAACATACACCACTTGTGAGCATATTTATCCCCTTAATTCACTTTGGTGGTTTTCAACATTTCATGAACTTATTTTTCTCCTTCTCGATTCTTATGAGTTATCGCTGTTTTCAATGGAAGATCATGAAATCTCGAAACGCAATTCTCATTATAAATTTTTATATATTGAGTCTTACACCACTTATGAACATATTTATCCCCTTAATTCACTTTGGTGGTTTTCAACATTTCATGAACGTATTTTTCTCCTTCTCGATTCTTATGAGTTATCGCTGTTTTGAATGGAAGATCATGAAATTTCGAAATGAAATTATCATTATAATGTTTTATATATTGAATCTTACACCACTGATGAGCATATTTATCCCCTTAATTCACTTTTGTGGTTTTCAACATTTCATTAACTTATTTTCCTCCATCTTGATTTTTATGAGTTATCACTGTTTTCAATGGAACGTCACGAAATATCGAAACGCAATGTCATAATAAAATTTGAAATATTGAAACATACACCACTTATGAGCATATTTATCCCCTTAATTCACTTTGGTAGTTTTCAACATTTCATGAACTTATTTTCCTCTTTCTACATTTTCATGAGTTATGTTGTTTTCAATGAAAGGTCACGAACTCGCTAAACTGTATGTCATAATAAAATTTGAAATATTGAAACATACACCATTTATGAGCATAATTATCCCATTAATTCACTTTGGTGGTTTTCAACATTTCATGAACTTATTTTTCTCCTTCTCGATTCTTATGAGTTATCGTTGTTTTCAATGGAAGATCATGAAATCTCGAAACGCAATTCTCATTATGAAGTTTTATATATTGAATCTTACACCACTTATGAACATATTTATCCCCTTAATTCACTTTGGTGGTTTTCAACATTTCATGAACTTATTTTTCTCCTTCTCGATTCTTATGAGTTATCGCTGTTTTGAATGGAAGATCATGAAATTTCGAAATGAAATTATCATTATAATGTTTTATATATTGAATCTTACACCATTTATGAGCATATTTATCCCCTTAATTCACTTTTTTGGTTTTCAACATTTCATTAACTTATTTTCCTCCATCTTGATTTTTACGAGTTATCACTGTTTTCAATGGAACGTCACGAAATATCGAAACGCAATGTCATAATAAAATTTGAAATATTGAAACATACACCACTTATGAGCATATTTATCCCCTTAATTCACTTTGGTGGTTTTCAACATTTCAGGAACTTATTTTCCTCTTCCTAGATTTTTATGAGTTATGTTGTTTTCAATGAAAGGTCACGAACTCGCTAAACTGTATGTCATAATAAAATTTGAAATATTGAAACATACACCATTTATGAGCATAATTATCCCATTAATTCACTCTGGTGGTTTTCAACATTTCATGAACTTATTTTTCTCCTTCTCGATTCTTATGAGTTATCGCTGTTTTCAATGGAAGATCATGAAATTTCGAAATAAAATTATCATTATAATGTTTTATTTATTGAATCTTACACCACTTATGAGCATATTTATCCCCTTAATTCACTTTGGTGGTTTTCAACATTTCATGAACTTATTTTTCTCCTTCTCGATTCTTATGAGTTATCGCTGTTTTCAATGGAAGATCATGAAATTTCGAAATAAAATTATGATTATAATGTTTTATATATTGAATCTTACACCACTTATGAGCATATTTATCGTCTTAATTTACTTTGGTGGTTTTCAACATTTCATGAACTTATTTTCCTCCATCTTGATTTTTATGAGTTATCTCTGTTTTCAATGGAACGTCACGAAATCTCGAAACGCAATGTCATAATAAAATTTGAAATATTGAAACATACACCACTTATGAGCATATTTATCCCCTTAATTCACTTTGGTGGTTTTCAACATTTCATGAACTTATTTTCCTCTTTCGAGATTTTTATGAGTTATGTTGTTTTCAATGAAAGGTCACGAACTCTCAAAACGGTATGTCATAATAAACTTTGAAATATTAAAACATACACCACTAATTAGCATATTTATCCCATTAATTCACTTTGGTGGTTTTCAACATTTCATGAACTTATGTTTCTCCTTCTCGATTCTTATGAGTTATCGCTGTTTTCAATGGAAGATAATGAAATCTCGAAACGCAATTCTCATTATAAAGTTTTATATGTTGAATCTTACACCACTTATGAGCATATTTATCCCCTTAATTCACTTTGGTGGTTTTCAACATTTCATGAACTTATTTTCCTCCATCTTGATTTTTATGAGTTATCCTTGTTTTCAATGGAACGTCACGAAATCTCGAAACGCAATGTCATAATAAAATTGGAAACTCTGAAATATACACCACTTATGAGCATATTTATCCCCTTAATTCACTTTGGTTGTTTTCAACATTTCATGAACTTATTTTCCTCCATCTTGATTTTTATGAGTTATCCCTGTTTTCAATGGAACGTCACAAAATCTCGAAACGCAATGTCATAATAAAATTTGAAATATTGAAACATACACCACTTGTGAGCATATTTATCCCCTTAATTCACTTTGGTGGTTTTCAACATTTCATGAACTTATTTTTCTCCTTCTCGATTCTTATGAGTTATCGCTGTTTTCAATGGAAGATCATGAAATCTCGAAACGCAATTCTCATTATAAATTTTTATATATTGAATCTTACACCACTTATGAACATATTTATCCCTTTAATTCACTTTGGTGGTTTTCAACATTTCATGAACTTATTTTTCTCCTTCTCGATTCTTATGAGTTATCGCTGTTTTGAATGGAAGATCATGAAATTTCGAAATGAAATTATCATTATAATGTTTTATATATTGAATCTTACACCACTGATGAGCATATTTATCCCCTTAATTCACTTTTGTGGTTTTCAACATTTCATTAACTTATTTTCCTCCATCTTGATTTTTATGAGTTATCACTGTTTTCAATTGAACGTCACGAAATATCGAAACGCAATGTCATAATAAAATTTGAAATATTGAAACATACACCACTTATGAGCATATTTATCCCCTTAATTCACTTTGGTAGTTTTCAACATTTCATGAACTTATTTTCCTCTTTCTACATTTTTATGAGTTATGTTGTTTTCAATGAAAGGTCACGAACTCCCTAAACTGTATGTCATAATAAAATTTGAAATATTGAAACATACACCATTTATGAGCATAATTATCCCATTAATTCACTCTGGTGGTTTTCAACATTTCATGAACTTATTTTTCTCCTTCTCGATTCTTATGAGTTATCGCTGTTTTCAATGGAAGATCATGAAATTTCGAAATAAAATTATCATTATAATGTTTTATTTATTGAATCTTACACCACTTATGAGCATATTTATCCCCTTAATTCACTTTGGTGGTTTTCAACATTTCATGAACTTATTTTTCTCCTTCTCGATTCTTATGAGTTATCGCTGTTTTCAATGGAAGATCATGAAATTTCGAAATAAAATTATGATTATAATGTTTTATATATTGAATCTTACACCACTTATGAGCATATTTATCGTCTTAATTTACTTTGGTGGTTTTCAACATTTCATGAACTTATTTTCCTCCATCTTGATTTTTATGAGTTATCTCTGTTTTCAATGGAACGTCACGAAATCTCGAAACGCAATGTCATAATAAAATTTGAAATATTGAAACATACACCACTTATGAGCATATTTATCCCCTTAATTCACTTTGGTGGTTTTCAACATTTCATGAACTTATTTTCCTCTTTCGAGATTTTTATGAGTTATGTTGTTTTCAATGAAAGGTCACGAACTCTCAAAACGGTATGTCATAATAAACTTTGAAATATTAAAACATACACCACTAATTAGCATATTTATCCCATTAATTCACTTTGGTGGTTTTCAACATTTCATGAACTTATGTTTCTCCTTCTCGATTCTTATGAGTTATCGCTGTTTTCAATGGAAGATAATGAAATCTCGAAACGCAATTCTCATTATAAAGTTTTATATGTTGAATCTTACACCACTTATGAGCATATTTATCCCCTTAATTCACTTTGGTGGTTTTCAACATTTCATGAACTTATTTTCCTCCATCTTGATTTTTATGAGTTATCCTTGTTTTCAATGGAACGTCACGAAATCTCGAAACGCAATGTCATAATAAAATTGGAAACTCTGAAATATACACCACTTATGAGCATATTTATCCCCTTAATTCACTTTGGTTGTTTTCAACATTTCATGAACTTATTTTCCTCCATCTTGATTTTTATGAGTTATCCCTGTTTTCAATGGAACGTCACAAAATCTCGAAACGCAATGTCATAATAAAATTTGAAATATTGAAACATACACCACTTGTGAGCATATTTATCCCCTTAATTCACTTTGGTGGTTTTCAACATTTCATGAACTTATTTTTCTCCTTCTCGATTCTTATGAGTTATCGCTGTTTTCAATGGAAGATCATGAAATCTCGAAACGCAATTCTCATTATAAATTTTTATATATTGAATCTTACACCACTTATGAACATATTTATCCCTTTAATTCACTTTGGTGGTTTTCAACATTTCATGAACTTATTTTTCTCCTTCTCGATTCTTATGAGTTATCGCTGTTTTGAATGGAAGATCATGAAATTTCGAAATGAAATTATCATTATAATGTTTTATATATTGAATCTTACACCACTGATGAGCATATTTATCCCCTTAATTCACTTTTGTGGTTTTCAACATTTCATTAACTTATTTTCCTCCATCTTGATTTTTATGAGTTATCACTGTTTTCAATTGAACGTCACGAAATATCGAAACGCAATGTCATAATAAAATTTGAAATATTGAAACATACACCACTTATGAGCATATTTATCCCCTTAATTCACTTTGGTAGTTTTCAACATTTCATGAACTTATTTTCCTCTTTCTACATTTTTATGAGTTATGTTGTTTTCAATGAAAGGTCACGAACTCCCTAAACTGTATGTCATAATAAAATTTGAAATATTGAAACATACACCATTTATGAGCATAATTATCCCATTAATTCACTCTGGTGGTTTTCAACATTTCATGAACTTATTTTTCTCCTTCTCGATTCTTATGAGTTATCGCTGTTTTCAATGGAAGATCATGAAATTTCGAAATAAAATTATCATTATAATGTTTTATTTATTGAATCTTACACCACTTATGAGCATATTTATCCCCTTAATTCACTTTGGTGGTTTTCAACATTTCATGAACTTATTTTTCTCCTTCTCGATTCTTATGAGTTATCGCTGTTTTCAATGGAAGATCATGAAATTTCGAAATAAAATTATGATTATAATGTTTTATATATTGAATCTTACACCACTTATGAGCATATTTATCGTCTTAATTTACTTTGGTGGTTTTCAACATTTCATGAACTTATTTTCCTCCATCTTGATTTTTATGAGTTATCTCTGTTTTCAATGGAACGTCACGAAATCTCGAAACGCAATGTCATAATAAAATTTGAAATATTGAAACATACACCACTTATGAGCATATTTATCCCCTTAATTCACTTTGGTGGTTTTCAACATTTCATGAACTTATTTTCCTCTTTCGAGATTTTTATGAGTTATGTTGTTTTCAATGAAAGGTCACGAACTCTCAAAACGGTATGTCATAATAAACTTTGAAATATTAAAACATACACCACTAATTAGCATATTTATCCCATTAATTCACTTTGGTGGTTTTCAACATTTCATGAACTTATGTTTCTCCTTCTCGATTCTTATGAGTTATCGCTGTTTTCAATGGAAGATAATGAAATCTCGAAACGCAATTCTCATTATAAAGTTTTATATGTTGAATCTTACACCACTTATGAGCATATTTATCCCCTTAATTCACTTTGGTGGTTTTCAACATTTCATGAACTTATTTTCCTCCATCTTGATTTTTATGAGTTATCCTTGTTTTCAATGGAACGTCACGAAATCTCGAAACGCAATGTCATAATAAAATTTGAAATATTGAAACATACACCACTTATGAGCATATTTATCCCCTTAATTCACTTTGGTGGTTTTCAACATTTCATGAACTTATTTTCCTCCATCTTGATTTTTATGAGTTATCCCTGTTTTCAATGGAACGTCACAAAATCTCGAAACGCAATGTCATAATAAAATTTGAAATATTGAAACATACACCACTTGTGAGCATATTTATCCCCTTAATTCACTTTGGTGGTTTTCAACATTTCATGAACTTATTTTTCTCCTTCTCGATTCTTATGAGTTATCGCTGTTTTCAATGGAAGATCATGAAATCTTGAAACGCAATTCTCATTATAAATTTTTATATATTGAATCTTACACCACTTATGAACATATTTATCCCCTTAATTCACTTTGGTGGTTTTCAACATTTCATGAACTTATTTTTCTCCTTCTCGATTCTTATGAGTTATCGCTGTTTTGAATGGAAGATCATGAAATTTCGAAATGAAATTATCATTATAATGTTTTATATATTGAATCTTACACCACTGATGAGCATATTTATCCCCTTAATTCACTTTTGTGGTTTTCAACATTTCATTAACTTATTTTCCTCCATCTTGATTTTTATGAGTTATCACTGTTTTCAATGGAACGTCACGAAATATCGAAACGCAATGTCATAATAAAATTTGAAATATTGAAACATACACCACTTATGAGCATATTTATCCCCTTAATTCACTTTGGTAGTTTTCAACATTTCATGAACTTATTTTCCTCTTTCTACATTTTTATGAGTTATGTTGTTTTCAATGAAAGGTCACGAACTCCCTAAACTGTATGTCATAATAAAATTTGAAATATTGAAACATACACCATTTATGAGCATAATTATCCCATTAATTCACTTTGGTGGTTTTCAACATTTCATGAACTTATTTTTCTCCTTCTCGATTCTTATGAGTTATCGCTGTTTTCAATAGAAGATCATGAAATTTCGAAATAAAATTATCATTATAATGTTTTATATATTGAATCTTACACCACTTATGAGCATATTTATCCCCTTAATTCACTTTGGTGGTTTTCAACATTTCATGAACTTATTTTCCTCCATCTTGATTTTTACGAGTTATCTCTGTTTTCAATGGAACGTCACGAAATCTCGAAACGTAATATCATAATAAAATTTGAAATATTAAAACATACACCACTTATGAGCATATTTATACCCTTAATTCACTTTGGTGGTTTTCAACATTTCATGAACTTATTTTTCTCCTTCTCGATTCTTATGAGTTATCGCTGTTTTCAATGGAAGATAATGAAATCTCGAAACGCAATTCTCATTATAAAGTTTTATATGTTGAATCTTACACCACTTATGAGCATATTTATCCCCTTAATTCACTTTGGTGGTTTTCAACATTTCATGAACTTATTTTCCTCCATCTTGATTTTTATGAGTTATCCTTGTTTTCAATGGAACGTCACGAAATCTCGAAACGCAATGTCATAATAAAATTGGAAATTCTGAAATATACACCACATATGAGCATATTTATCCCCTTAATTCACTTTGGTTGTTTTCAACATTTCATGAACTTATTTTCCTCCATCTTGATTTTTATGAGTTATCCCTGTTTTCAATGGAACGTCACGAAATCTCGAAACGCAATGACATAATAAAATTTGAAATATTGAAGCATACACCACTTATGAGCATATTTATCCCCTTAATTCACTTTGGTGGTTTTCAACATTTCATGAACTTATTTTCCTCTTTCTAGATTTTTATGAGGTATGTTGTTTTCAATGAAAGGTCACGAACTCTCAAAACAGTATGTCATAATAAAATTTGAAATATTGAAACATACAGCATTTATGAGCATATTTATCCCTTTAATTCACTTTGGTGGTTTTCAACATTTCATGAACTTATTTTTCTCCTTCTCGATTCTTATGAGTTATCGCTGTTTTCAATGGAAGATAATGAAATCTCGAAACGCAATTCTCATTATAATGTTTTATATATTGAATCTTACACCACTTATGAGCATATTTATCCCCTTAATTCACTTTTGTGGTTTTCAACATTTCATTAACTTATTTTCCTCCATCTTGATTTTTATGAGTTATCACTGTTTTCAATGGAACGTCACGAAATATCGAAACGCAATGTCATAATAAAATTTGAAATATTGAATCTTACACCACTTATGAGCATATTTATCCCCTTAATTCACTTTGGTGGTTTTCAACATTTCATGAACTTATTTTTCTCCTTCTCGATTCTTATGAGTTATCGCTGTTTTGAATGGAAGATCATGAAATTTCGAAATGAAATTATCATTATAATGTTTTATATATTGAATCTTACACCACTTATGAGCATATTTATCCCCTTAATTCACTTTTTTGGTTTTCAACATTTCATTAACTTATTTTCCTCCATCTTGATTTTTATGAGTTATCACTGTTTTCAATGGAACGTCACGAAATATCGAAACGCAATGTCATAATAAAATTTGAAATATTGAAACATACACCACTTATGAGCATATTTATCCCCTTAATTCACTTTGGTGGTTTCCAACATTTCAGGAACTTATTTTCCTCTTTCTAGATTTTTATGAGTTATGTTGTTTTCAATGAAAGGTCACGAACTCGTAAAACTGTATGTCATAATAAAATTTGAAATATTGAAACATACACCATTTATGAGCATAATTATCCCATTAATTCATTTTGGTGGTTTTCAACATTTCATGAACTTATTTTTCTCCTTCTCGATTCTTATGAGTTATCGCTGTTTTCAATGGAAGATCATGAAATTTCGAAATAAAATTATCATTATAATGTTTTATTTATTGAATCTTACACCACTTATGAGCATATTTATCCCCTTAATTCACTTTGGTGGTTTTCAACATTTCATGAACTTATTTTTCTCCTTCTCGATTCTTATGAGTTATCGTTGTTTTCAATGGAAGATCATGAAATTTCGAAATAAAATTATGATTATAATGTTTTATATATTGAATCTTACACCACTTATGAGCATATTTATCGTCTTAATTTACTTTGGTGGTTTTCAACATTTCATAAACTTATTTTCCTCCATCTTGATTTTTATGAGTTATCTCTCGTTTTCAATGGAACGTCACGAAATCTCGAAACGCAATGTCATAATAAAATTTGAAATATTGAAACATACACCACTTATGAGCATATTTATCCCCTTAATTCACTTTGGTGGTTTTCAACATTTCATGAACTTATTTTCCTCTTTCGAGATTTTTATGAGTTATGTTGTTTTCAATGAAAGGTCACGAACTCTCAAAACGGTATGTCATAATAAACTTTGAAATATTAAAACATACACCACTAATTAGCATATTTATCCCATTAATTCACTTTGGTGGTTTTCAACATTTCATTAACTTATGTTTCTCCTTCTCGATTCTTATGAGTTATCGCTGTTTTCAATGGAAGATAATGAAATCTCGAAACGCAATTCTCATTATAAAGTTTTATATGTTGAATCTTACACCACTTATGAGCATATTTATCTCCTTAATTCACTTTGGTGGTTTTCAACATTTCATGAACTTATTTTCCTCCATCTTGATTTTTATGAGTTATCCTTGTTTTCAATGGAACGTCACGAAATCTCGAAACGCAATGTCATAATAAAATTGGAAATTCTGAAATATACACCACTTATGAGCATATTTATCCCCTTAATTCACTTTGGTTGTTTTCAACATTTCATGAACTTATTTTCCTCCATCTTGATTTTTATGAGTTATCCCTGTTTTCAATGGAACGTCACGAAATCTCGAAACGCAATGTCATAATAAAATTTGAAATATTGAAACATACACCACTTGTGAGCATATTTATCCCCTTAATTCACTTTGGTGGTTTTCAACATTTCATGAACTTATTTTCCTCTTTCTAGATTTTTATGAGTTATGTTGTTTTCAATGAAAGGTCACGAACTCTCAAAACAGTATGTCATAATAAAATTTGATATATTGAAACATACACCATTTATGAGCATATTTATCCCATTAATTCACTTTGGTGGTTTTCAGCATTTCATGAACTTATTTTTCTCCTTCTCGATTCTTATGAGTTATCGCTGTTTTCAATGGAAGATCATGAAATCTCGAAACGCAATTCTCATTATAAATTTTTATATATTGAATCTTACACCACTTATGAACATATTTATCCCCTTAATTCACTTTGGTGGTTTTCAACATTTCATGAACTTATTTTTCTCCTTCTCGATTCTTATGAGTTATCGCTGTTTTGAATGGAAGATCATGACATTTCGAAATGAAATTATCATTATAATGTTTTATATATTGAATCTTACACCACTGATGAGCATATTTATCCCCTTAATTCATTTTTGTGGTTTTCAACATTTCATTAACTTATTTTCCTCCATCTTGATTTTTATGAGTTATCACTGTTTTCAATGGAACGTCACGAAATATCGAAACGCAATGTCATAATAAAATTTGAAATATTGAAACATACACCACTTATGAGCATATTTATCCCCTTAATTCACTTTGGTAGTTTTCAACATTTCATGAACTTATTTTCCTCTTTCTACATTTTTATGAGTTATGTTGTTTTCAATGAAAGGTCACGAACTCACTAAACTGTATGTCATAATAAAATTTGAAATATTGAAACATACACCATTTATGAGCATAATTATCCCATTAATTCACTTTGGTGGTTTTCAACATTTCATGAACTTATTTTTCTCCTTCTCGATTCTTATGAGTTATCGCTGTTTTCAATGGAAGATAATGAAATCTCGAAACGCAATTCTCATTATAAAGTTTTATATGTTGAATCTTACACCACTTATGAGCATATTTATCTCCTTAATTCACTTTGGTGGTTTTCAACATTTCATGAACTTATTTTCCTCCATCTTGATTTTTATGAGTTATCCTTGTTTTCAATGGAACGTCCACGAAATCTCGAAACGCAATGTCATAATAAAATTGGAAATTCTGAAATATACACCACATATGAGCATATTTATCCCCTTAATTCACTTTGGTTGTTTTCAACATTTCATGAACTTATTTTCCTCCATCTTGATTTTTATGAGTTATCCCTGTTTTCAATGGAACGTCACGAAATCTCGAAACGCAATGTCATAATAAAATTTGAAATATTGAAGCATACACCACTTATGAGCATATTTATCCCCTTAATTCACTTTGGTGGTTTTCAACATTTCATGAATTTATTTTCTTCTTTCTAGATTTTTATGAGGTATGTTGTTTTCAATGAAAGGTCACGAACTCTCAAAACAATATGTCATAATAAAATTTGAAATATTGAAACATACAGTATTTATGAGCATATTTATCCCCTTAATTCACTTTGGTGGTTTTCAACATTTCATGAACTTATTTTTCTCCTTCTCGATTCTTATGAGTTATCGTTGTTTTCAATGGAAGATCATGAAATCTCGAAACGCAATTCTCATTATAAAGTTTTATATATTGAATCTTACACCACTTATGAACATATTTATCCCCTTAATTCACTTTGGTGGTTTTCAACATTTCATGAACTTATTTTTCTCCTTCTCGATTCTTATGAGTTATCGCTGTTTTGAATGGAAGATCATGAAATTTCGAAATGAAATTATCATTATAATGTTTTATATATTGAATCTTACACCACTGATGAGCATATTTATCCCCTTAATTCACTTTTGTGGTTTTCAACATTTCATTAACTTATTTTCCTCCATCTTGATTTTTATGAGTTATCACTGTTTTCAATGGAACGTCACGAAATATCGAAACGCAATGTCATAATAAAATTTGAAATATTGAAACATACACCACTTATGAGCATATTTATCCCCTTAATTCACTTTGGTAGTTTTCAACATTTCATGAACTTATTTTCCTCTTTCTACATTTTTATGAGTTATGTTGTTTTCAATGAAAGGTCACGAACTCACTAAACTGTATGTCATAATAAAATTTGAAATATTGAAACATACACCATTTATGAGCATAATTATCCCATTAATTCACTTTGGTGGTTTTCAACATTTCATGAACTTATTTTTCTCCTTCTCGATTCTTATGAGTTATCGCTGTTTTCAATGGAAGATAATGAAATCTCGAAACGCAATTCTCATTATAAAGTTTTATATGTTGAATCTTACACCACTTATGAGCATATTTATCCCCTTAATTCACTTTGGTGGTTTTCAACATTTCATGAACTTATTTTCCTCCATCTTGATTTTTATGAGTTATCCTTGTTTTCAATGGAACGTCACGAAATCTCGAAACGCAATGTCATAATAAAATTGGAAATTCTGAAATATACACCACATATGAGCATATTTATCCCCTTAATTCACTTTGGTTGTTTTCAACATTTCATGAACTTATTTTCCTCCATCTTGATTTTTATGAGTTATCTCTGTTTTCAATGGAACGTCACGAAATCTCGAAACGCAATGTCATAATAAAATTTGAAATATTGAAACATACACCACTTATGAGCATATTTATCCCCTTAATTCACTTTGGTGGTTTTCAACATTTCATGAACTTATTTTCCTCTTTCGAGATTTTTATGAGTTATGTTGTTTTCAATGAAAGGTCACGAACTCTCAAAACGGTATGTCATAATAAACTTTGAAATATTAAAACATACACCACTAATTAGCATATTTATCCCATTAATTCACTTTGGTGGTTTTCAACATTTCATGAACTTATGTTTCTCCTTCTCGATTCTTATGAGTTATCGCTGTTTTCAATGGAAGATAATGAAATCTCGAAACGCAATTCTCATTATAAAGTTTTATATGTTGAATCTTACACCACTTATGAGCATATTTATCCCCTTAATTCACTTTGGTGGTTTTCAACATTTCATGAACTTATTTTCCTCCATCTTGATTTTTATGAGTTATCCTTGTTTTCAATGGAACGTCACGAAATCTCAAACGCAATGTCATAATAAAATTGGAAATTCTGAAATATACACCACTTATGAGCATATTTATCCCCTTAATTCACTTTGGTTGTTTTCAACATTTCATGAACTTATTTTCCTCCATCTTGATTTTTATGAGTTATCCCTGTTTTCAATGGAACGTCACAAAATCTCGAAACGCAATGTCATAATAAAATTTGAAATATTGAAACATACACCACTTGTGAGCATATTTATCCCCTTAATTCACTTTGGTGGTTTTCAACATTTCATGAACTTATTTTTCTCCTTTTCGATTCTTATGAGTTATCGCTGTTTTCAATGGAAGATCATGAAATCTCGAAACGCAATTCTCATTATAAATTTTTATATATTGAATCTTACACCACTTATGAACATATTTATCCCCTTAATTCACTTTGGTGGTTTTCAACATTTCATGAACTTATTTTTCTCCTTCTCGATTCTTATGAGTTATCGCTGTTTTGAATGGAAGATCATGAAATTTCGAAATGAAATTATCATTATAATGTTTTATATATTGAATCTTACACCACTGATGAGCATATTTATCCCCTTAATTCACTTTTGTGGTTTTCAACATTTCATTAACTTATTTTCCTCCATCTTGATTTTTATGAGTTATCACTGTTTTCAATGGAACGTCACGAAATATCGAAACGCAATGTCATAATAAAATTTGAAATATTGAAACATACACCACTTATGAGCATATTTATCCCCTTAATTCACTTTGGTAGTTTTCAACATTTCATGAACTTATTTCCCTCTTTCTACATTTTTATGAGTTATGTTGTTTTCAATGAAAGGTCACGAACTCCCTAAACTGTATGTCATAATAAAATTTGAAATATTGAAACATACACCATTTATGAGCATAATTATCCCATTAATTCACTCTGGTGGTTTTCAACATTTCATGAACTTATTTTTCTCCTTCTCGATTCTTATGAGTTATCGCTGTTTTCAATGGAAGATCATGAAATTTCGAAATAAAATTATCATTATAATGTTTTATTTATTGAATCTTACACCACTTATGAGCATATTTATCCCCTTAATTCACTTTGGTGGTTTTCAACATTTCATGAACTTATTTTTCTCCTTCTCGATTCTTATGAGTTATCGCTGTTTTCAATGGAAGATCATGAAATTTCGAAATAAAATTATGATTATAATGTTTTATATATTGAATCTTACACCACTTATGAGCATATTTATCGTCTTAATTTACTTTGGTGGTTTTCAACATTTCATGAACTTATTTTCCTCCATCTTGATTTTTATGAGTTATCTCTGTTTTCAATGGAACGTCACGAAATCTCGAAACGCAATGTCATAATAAAATTTGAAATATTGAAACATACACCACTTATGAGTATATTTATCCCCTTAATTCACTTTGGTGGTTTTCAACATTTCATGAACTTATTTTCCTCTTTCGAGATTTTTATGAGTTATGTTGTTTTCAATGAAAGGTCACGAACTCTCAAAACGGTATGTCATAATAAACTTTGAAATATTAAAACATACACCACTAATTAGCATATTTATCCCATTAATTCACTTTGGTGGTTTTCAACATTTCATGAACTTATGTTTCTCCTTCTCGATTCTTATGAGTTATCGCTGTTTTCAATGGAAGATAATGAAATCTCGAAACGCAATTCTCATTATAAAGCTTTATATGTTGAATCTTACACCACTTATGAGCATATTTATCCCCTTAATTCACTTTGGTGGTTTTCAACATTTCATGAACTTATTTTCCTCCATCTTGATTTTTATGAGTTATCCTTGTTTTCAATGGAACGTCACGAAATCTCGAAACGCAATGTCATAATAAAATTGGAAATTCTGAAATATACACCACTTATGAGCATATTTATCCCCTTAATTCACTTTGGTTGTTTTCAACATTTCATGAACTTATTTTCCTCCATCTTGATTTTTATGAGTTATCCCTGTTTTCAATGGAACGTCCACAAAATCTCGAAACGCAATGTCATAATAAAATTTGAAATATTGAAACATACACCACTTGTGAGCATATTTATCCCCTTAATTCACTTTGGTGGTTTTCAACATTTCATGAACTTATTTTTCTCCTTCTCGATTC
Source organism: Boechera divaricarpa (assembly GCA_026770425.1). Lineage (NCBI taxonomy): Eukaryota > Viridiplantae > Streptophyta > Magnoliopsida > Brassicales > Brassicaceae > Boechera > Boechera divaricarpa. The sequence continues at coordinate 160,873 of JAMKOQ010000447.1, forward strand.
TTATGAGTTATCGCTGTTTTCAATGGAAGATCATGAAATCTTGAAACGCAATTCTCATTATAAATTTTTATATATTGAATCTTACACCACTTATGAACATATTTATCCCCTTAATTCACTTTGGTGGTTTTCAACATTTCATGAACTTATTTTTCTCCTTCTCGATTCTTATGAGTTATCGCTGTTTTGAATGGAAGATCATGAAATTTCGAAATGAAATTATCATTATAATGTTTTATATATTGAATCTTACACCACTGATGAGCATATTTATCCCCTTAATTCACTTTTGTGGTTTTCAACATTTCATTAACTTATTTTCCTCCATCTTGATTTTTATGAGTTATCACTGTTTTCAATGGAACGTCACGAAATATCGAAACGCAATGTCATAATAAAATTTGAAATATTGAAACATACACCACTTATGAGCATATTTATCCCCTTAATTCACTTTGGTAGTTTTCAACATTTCATGAACTTATTTTTCTCTTTCTACATTTTTATGAGTTATGTTGTTTTCAATGAAAGGTCACGAACTCCCTAAACTGTATGTCATAATAAAATTTGAAATATTGAAATATACACCATTTATGAGCATAATTATCCCATTAATTCACTTTGGTGGTTTTCAACATTTCATGAACTTATTTTTCTCCTTCTCGATTCTTATGAGTTATCGCTGTTTTCAATAGAAGATCATGAAATTTCGAAATAAAATTATCATTATAATGTTTTATATATTGAATCTTACACCACTTATGAGCATATTTATCCCCTTAATTCACTTTGGTGGTTTTCAACATTTCATGAACTTATTTTCCTCCATCTTGATTTTTACGAGTTATCTCTGTTTTCAATGGAACGTCACGAAATCTCGAAACGTAATATCATAATAAAATTTGAAATATTAAAACATACACCACTTATGAGCATATTTATACCCTTAATTCACTTTGGTGGTTTTCAACATTTCATGAACTTATTTTTCTCCTTCTCGATTCTTATGAGTTATCGCTGTTTTCAATGGAAGATAATGAAATCTCGAAACGCAATTCTCATTATAAAGTTTTATATGTTGAATCTTACACCACTTATGAGCATATTTATCCCCTTAATTCACTTTGGTGGTTTTCAACATTTCATGAACTTATTTTCCTCCATCTTGATTTTTATGAGTTATCCTTGTTTTCAATGGAACGTCACGAAATCTCGAAACGCAATGTCATAATAAAATTGGAAATTCTGAAATATACACCACATATGAGCATATTTATCCCCTTAATTCACTTTGGTTGTTTTCAACATTTCATGAACTTATTTTCCTCCATCTTGATTTTTATGAGTTATCCCTGTTTTCAATGGAACGTCACGAAATCTCGAAACGCAATGACATAATAAAATTTGAAATATTGAAGCATACACCACTTATGAGCATATTTATCCCCTTAATTCACTTTGGTGGTTTTCAACATTTCATGAACTTATTTTCCTCTTTCTAGATTTTTATGAGGTATGTTGTTTTCAATGAAAGGTCACGAACTCTCAAAACAGTATGTCATAATAAAATTTGAAATATTGAAACATACAGCATTTATGAGCATATTTATCCCCTTAATTCACTTTGGTGGTTTTCAACATTTCATGAACTTATTTTTCTCCTTCTCGATTCTTATGAGTTATCGCTGTTTTCAATGGAAGATAATGAAATCTCGAAACGCAATTCTCATTATAATGTTTTATATATTGAATCTTACACCACTTATGAGCATATTTATCCCCTTAATTCACTTTTGTGGTTTTCAACATTTCATTAACTTATTTTCCTCCATCTTGATTTTTATGAGTTATCACTGTTTTCAATGGAACGTCACGAAATATCGAAACGCAATGTCATAATAAAATTTGAAATATTGAATCTTACACCACTTATGAGCATATTTATCCCCTTAATTCACTTTGGTGGTTTTCAACATTTCATGAACTTATTTTTCTCCTTCTCGATTCTTATGAGTTATCGCTGTTTTGAATGGAAGATCATGAAATTTCGAAATGAAATTATCATTATAATGTTTTATATATTGAATCTTACACCATTTATTATTAAATATACCGCCATCACTCAGATCTACACTCTTTCACTTCACGATACTCTTTCGATCTCCATCTTGATTTTTATGAGTTATCACTATTTTCAATGGAACGTCACGAAATATCGAAACGCAATGTCATAATAAAATTTGAAATATTGAAACATACACCACTTATGAGCATATTTATCCCCTTAATTCACTTTGGTGGTTTTCAACATTTCAGGAACTTATTTTCCTCTTTCTAGATTTTTATGAGTTATGTTGTTTTCAATGAAAGGTCACGAACTCGCTAAACTGTATGTCATAATAAAATTTGAAATATTGAAACATACACCATTTATGAGCATAATTATCCCATTAATTCACTTTGGTGGTTTTCAACATTTCATGAACTTATTTTTCTCCTTCTCGATTCTTATGAGTTATCGCTGTTTTCAATGGAAGATCATGAAATTTCGAAATAAAATTATCATTATAATGTTTTATTTATTGAATCTTACACCACTTATGAGCATATTTATCCCCTTAATTCACTTTGGTGGTTTTCAACATTTCATGAACTTATTTTTCTCCTTCTCGATTCTTATGAGTTATCGCTGTTTTCAATGGAAGATCATGAAATTTCGAAATAAAATTATGATTATAATGTTTTATATATTGAATCTAACACCACTTATGAGCATATTTATCGTCTTAATTTACTTTGGTGGTTTTCAACATTTCATGAACTTATTTTCCTCCATCTTGATTTTTATGAGTTATCTCTGTTTTCAATGGAACGTCACGAAATCTCGAAACGCAATGTCATAATAAAATTTGAAATATTGAAACATACACCACTTATGAGCATATTTATCCCCTTAATTCACTTTGGTGGTTTTCAACACTTCATTAACTTATTTTCCTCTTTCGAGATTTTTATGAGTTATGTTGTTTTCAATGAAAGGTCACGAACTCTCAAAACGGTATGTCATAATAAACTTTGAAATATTAAAACATACACCACTAATTAGCATATTTATCCCATTAATTCACTTTGGTGGTTTTCAACATTTCATGAACTTATGTTTCTCCTTCTCGATTCTTATGAGTTATCGCTGTTTTCAATGGAAGATAATGAAATCTCGAAACGCAATTCTCATTATAAAGTTTTATATGTTGAATCTTACACCACTTATGAGCATATTTATCCCCTTAATTCACTTTGGTGGTTTTCAACATTTCATGAACTTATTTTCCTCCATCTTGATTTTTATGAGTTATCCTTGTTTTCAATGGAACGTCACGAAATCTCGAAACGCAATGTCATAATAAAATTGGAAATTCTGAAATATACACCACTTATGAGCATATTTATCCCCTTAATTCACTTTGGTTGTTTTCAACATTTCATGAACTTATTTTCCTCCATCTTGATTTTTATGAGTTATCCCTGTTTTCAATGGAACGTCACAAAATCTCGAAACGCAATGTCATAATAAAATTTGAAATATTGAAACATACACCACTTGTGAGCATATTTATCCCCTTAATTCACTTTGGTGGTTTTCAACATTTCATGAACTTATTTTTCTCCTTTTCGATTCTTATGAGTTATCGCTGTTTTCAATGGAAGATCATGAAATCTCGAAACGCAATTCTCATTATAAATTTTTATATATTGAATCTTACACCACTTATGAACATATTTATCCCCTTAATTCACTTTGGTGGTTTTCAACATTTCATGAACTTATTTTTCTCCTTCTCGATTCTTATGAGTTATCGCTGTTTTGAATGGAAGATCATGAAATTTCGAAATGAAATTATCATTATAAGTATTTATATATTGAATCTTACACCACTGATGAGCATATTTATCCCCTTAATTCACTTTTGTGGTTTTCAACATTTCATTAACTTATTTTCCTCCATCTTGATTTTTATGAGTTATCACTGTTTTCAATGGAACGTCACGAAATATCGAAACGCAATGTCATAATAAAATTTGAAATATTGAAACATACACCACTTATGAGCATATTTATCCCCTTAATTCACTTTGGTAGTTTTCAACATTTCATGAACTTATTTTCCTCTTTCTACATTTTTATGAGTTATGTTGTTTTCAATGAAAGGTCACGAACTCCCTAAACTGTATGTCATAATAAAATTTGAAATATTGAAACATACACCATTTATGAGCATAATTATCCCATTAATTCACTCTGGTGGTTTTCAACATTTCATGAACTTATTTTTCTCGATTCTTATGAGTTATCGCTGTTTTCAATGGAAGATCATGAAATTTCGAAATAAAATTATCATTATAATGTTTTATTTATTGAATCTTACACCACTTATGAGCATATTTATCCCCTTAATTCACTTTGGTGGTTTTCAACATTTCATGAACTTATTTTTCTCCTTCTCGATTCTTATGAGTTATCGCTGTTTTCAATGGAAGATCATGAAATTTCGAAATAAAATTATGATTATAATGTTTTATATATTGAATCTTACACCACTTATGAGCATATTTATCGTCTTAATTTACTTTGGTGGTTTTCAACATTTCATGAACTTATTTTCCTCCATCTTGATTTTTATGAGTTATCTCTGTTTTCAATGGAACGTCACGAAATCTCGAAACGCAATGTCATAATAAAATTTGAAATATTGAAACATACACCACTTATGAGTATATTTATCCCCTTAATTCACTTTGGTGGTTTTCAACATTTCATGAACTTATTTTCCTCTTTCGAGATTTTTATGAGTTATGTTGTTTTCAATGAAAGGTCACGAACTCTCAAAACGGTATGTCATAATAAACTTTGAAATATTAAAACATACACCACTAATTAGCATATTTATCCCATTAATTCACTTTGGTGGTTTTCAACATTTCATGAACTTATGTTTCTCCTTCTCGATTCTTATGAGTTATCGCTGTTTTCAATGGAAGATAATGAAATCTCGAAACGCAATTCTCATTATAAAGCTTTATATGTTGAATCTTACACCACTTATGAGCATATTTATCCCCTTAATTCAGGTGGTTTTCAACATTTCATGAACTTATTTTCCTCCATCTTGATTTTTATGAGTTATCCTTGTTTTCAATGGAACGTCACGAAATCTCGAAACGCAATGTCATAATAAAATTGGAAATTCTGAAATATACACCACTTATGAGCATATTTATCCCCTTAATTCACTTTGGTTGTTTTCAACATTTCATGAACTTATTTTCCTCCATCTTGATTTTTATGAGTTATCCCTGTTTTCAATGGAACGTCACAAAATCTCGAAACGCAATGTCATAATAAAATTTGAAATATTGAAACATACACCACTTGTGAGCATATTTATCCCCTTAATTCACTTTGGTGGTTTTCAACATTTCATGAACTTATTTTTCTCCTTCTCGATTCTTATGAGTTATCGCTGTTTTCAATGGAAGATCATGAAATCTTGAAACGCAATTCTCATTATAAATTTTTATATATTGAATCTTACACCACTTATGAACATATTTATCCCCTTAATTCACTTTGGTGGTTTTCAACATTTCATGAACTTATTTTTCTCCTTCTCGATTCTTATGAGTTATCGCTGTTTTGAATGGAAGATCATGAAATTTCGAAATGAAATTATCATTATAATGTTTTATATATTGAATCTTACACCACTGATGAGCATATTTATCCCCTTAATTCACTTTTGTGGTTTTCAACATTTCATTAACTTATTTTCCTCCATCTTGATTTTTATGAGTTATCACTGTTTTCAATGGAACGTCACGAAATATCGAAACGCAATGTCATAATAAAATTTGAAATATTGAAACATACACCACTTATGAGCATATTTATCCCCTTAATTCACTTTGGTAGTTTTCAACATTTCATGAACTTATTTTCCTCTTTCTACATTTTTATGAGTTATGTTGTTTTCAATGAAAGGTCACGAACTCCCTAAACTGTATGTCATAATAAAATTTGAAATATTGAAATATACACCATTTATGAGCATAATTATCCCATTAATTCACTTTGGTGGTTTTCAACATTTCATGAACTTATTTTTCTCCTTCTCGATTCTTATGAGTTATCGCTGTTTTCAATAGAAGATCATGAAATTTCGAAATAAAATTATCATTATAATGTTTTATATATTGAATCTTACACCACTTATGAGCATATTTATCCCCTTAATTCACTTTGGTGGTTTTCAACATTTCATGAACTTATTTTCCTCCATCTTGATTTTTACGAGTTATCTCTGTTTTCAATGGAACGTCACGAAATCTCGAAACGTAATATCATAATAAAATTTGAAATATTAAAACATACACCACTTATGAGCATATTTATACCCTTAATTCACTTTGGTGGTTTTCAACATTTCATGAACTTATTTTTCTCCTTCTCGATTCTTATGAGTTATCGCTGTTTTCAATGGAAGATAATGAAATCTCGAAACGCAATTCTCATTATAAAGTTTTATATGTTGAATCTTACACCACTTATGAGCATATTTATCCCCTTAATTCACTTTGGTGGTTTTCAACATTTCATGAACTTATTTTCCTCCATCTTGATTTTTATGAGTTATCCTTGTTTTCAATGGAACGTCACGAAATCTCGAAACGCAATGTCATAATAAAATTGGAAATTCTGAAATATACACCACATATGAGCATATTTATCCCCTTAATTCACTTTGGTTGTTTTCAACATTTCATGAACTTATTTTCCTCCATCTTGATTTTTATGAGTTATCCCTGTTTTCAATGGAACGTCACGAAATCTCGAAACGCAATGACATAATAAAATTTGAAATATTGAAGCATACACCACTTATGAGCATATTTATCCCCTTAATTCACTTTGGTGGTTTTCAACATTTCATGAACTTATTTTCCTCTTTCTAGATTTTTATGAGGTATGTTGTTTTCAATGAAAGGTCACGAACTCTCAAAACAGTATGTCATAATAAAATTTGAAATATTGAAACATACAGCATTTATGAGCATATTTATCCCCTTAATTCACTTTGGTGGTTTTCAACATTTCATGAACTTATTTTTCTCCTTCTCGATTCTTATGAGTTATCGCTGTTTTCAATGGAAGATAATGAAATCTCGAAACGCAATTCTCATTATAATGTTTTATATATTGAATCTTACACCACTTATGAGCATATTTATCCCCTTAATTCACTTTTGTGGTTTTCAACATTTCATTAACTTATTTTCCTCCATCTTGATTTTTATGAGTTATCACTGTTTTCAATGGAACGTCACGAAATATCGAAACGCAATGTCATAATAAAATTTGAAATATTGAATCTTACACCACTTATGAGCATATTTATCCCCTTAATTCACTTTGGTGGTTTTCAAAATTTCATGAACTTATTTTTCTCCTTCTCGATTCTTATGAGTTATCGCTGTTTTGAATGGAAGATCATGAAATTTCGAAATGAAATTATCTTTATAATGTTTTATATATTGAATCTTACACCACTTATGAGCATATTTATCCCCTTAATTCACTTTTTTGGTTTTCAACATTTCATTAACTTATTTTCCTCCATCTTGATTTTTATGAGTTATCACTGTTTTCAATGGAACGTCACGAAATATCGAAACGCAATGTCATAATAAAATTTGAAATATTGAAACATACACCACTTATGAGCATATTTATCCCCTTAATTCACTTTGGTGGTTTCCAACATTTCAGGAACTTATTTTCCTCTTTCTAGATTTTTATGAGTTATGTTGTTTTCAATGAAAGGTCACGAACTCGCTAAACTATATGTCATAATAAAATTTGAAATATTGAAACATACACCATTTATGAGCATAATTATCCCATTAATTCACTTTGGTGGTTTTCAACATTTCATGAACTTATTTTTCTCCTTCTCGATTCTTATGAGTTATCGCTGTTTTCAATGGAAGATCATGAAATTTCGAAATAAAATTATCATTATAATGTTTTATTTATTGAATCTTACACCACTTATGAGCATATTTATCCCCTTAATTCACTTTGGTGGTTTTCAACATTTCATGAACTTATTTTTCTCCTTCTCGATTCTTATGAGTTATCGTTGTTTTCAATGGAAGATCATGAAATTTCGAAATAAAATTATGATTATAATGTTTTATATATTGAATCTTACACCACTTATGAGCATATTTATCGTCTTAATTTACTTTGGTGGTTTTCAACATTTCATAAACTTATTTTCCTCCATCTTGATTTTTATGAGTTATCTCTGTTTTCAATGGAACGTCACGAAATCTCGAAACGCAATGTCATAATAAAATTTGAAATATTGAAACATACACCACTTATGAGCATATTTATCCCCTTAATTCACTTTGGTGGTTTTCAACATTTCATGAACTTATTTTCCTCTTTCGAGATTTTTATGAGTTATGTTGTTTTCAATGAAAGGTCACGAACTCTCAAAACGGTATGTCATAATAAACTTTGAAATATTAAAACATACACCACTAATTAGCATATTTATCCCATTAATTCACTTTGGTGGTTTTCAACATTTCATTAACTTATGTTTCTCCTTCTCGATTCTTATGAGTTATCGCTGTTTTCAATGGAAGATAATGAAATCTCGAAACGCAATTCTCATTATAAAGTTTTATATGTTGAATCTTACACCACTTATGAGCATATTTATCTCCTTAATTCACTTTGGTGGTTTTCAACATTTCATGAACTTATTTTCCTCCATCTTGATTTTTATGAGTTATCCTTGTTTTCAATGGAACGTCACGAAATCTCGAAACGCAATGTCATAATAAAATTGGAAATTCTGAAATATACACCACTTATGAGCATATTTATCCCCTTAATTCACTTTGGTTGTTTTCAACATTTCATGAACTTATTTTCCTCCATCTTGATTTTTATGAGTTATCCCTGTTTTCAATGGAACGTCACGAAATCTCGAAACGCAATGTCATAATAAAATTTGAAATATTGAAACATACACCACTTGTGAGCATATTTATCCCCTTAATTCACTTTGGTGGTTTTCAACATTTCATGAACTTATTTTCCTCTTTCTAGATTTTTATGAGTTATGTTGTTTTCAATGAAAGGTCACGAACTCTCAAAACAGTATGTCATAATAAAATTTGATATATTGAAACATACACCATTTATGAGCATATTTATCCCATTAATTCACTTTGGTGGTTTTCAGCATTTCATGAACTTATTTTTCTCCTTCTCGATTCTTATGAGTTATCGCTGTTTTCAATGGAAGATCATGAAATCTCGAAACGCAATTCTCATTATAAATTTTTATATATTTAATCTTACACCACTTATGAACATATTTATCCCCTTAATTCACTTTGGTGGTTTTCAACATTTCATGAACTTATTTTTCTCCTTCTCGATTCTTATGAGTTATCGCTGTTTTGAATGGAAGATCATGACATTTCGAAATGAAATTATCATTATAATGTTTTATATATTGAATCTTACACCACTGATGAGCATATTTATCCCCTTAATTCACTTTTGTGGTTTTCAACATTTCATTAACTTATTTTCCTCCATCTTGATTTTTATGAGTTATCACTGTTTTCAATGGAACGTCACGAAATATCGAAACGCAATGTCATAATAAAATTTGAAATATTGAAACATACACCACTTATGAGCATATTTAACCCCTTAATTCACTTTGGTAGTTTTCAACATTTCATGAACTTATTTTCCTCTTTCTACATTTTTATGAGTTATGTTGTTTTCAATGAAAGGTCACGAACTCACTAAACTGTATGTCATAATAAAATTTGAAATATTGAAACATACACCATTTATGAGCATAATTATCCCATTAATTCACTTTGGTGGTTTTCAACATTTCATGAACTTATTTTTCTCCTTCTCGATTCTTATGAGTTATCGCTGTTTTCAATGGAAGATAATGAAATCTCGAAAGCACATAATTCTCATTATAAAGTTTTATATGTTGAATCTTACACCACTTATGAGCATATTTATCCCCTTAATTCACTTTGGTGGTTTTCAACATTTCATGAACTTATTTTCCTCCATCTTGATTTTTATGAGTTATCCTTGTTTTCAATGGAACGTCCACGAAATCTCGAAACGCAATGTCATAATAAAATTGGAAATTCTGAAATATACACCACATATGAGCATATTTATCCCCTTAATTCACTTTGGTTGTTTTCAACATTTCATGAACTTATTTTCCTCCATCTTGATTTTTATGAGTTATCCCTGTTTTCAATGGAACGTCACGAAATCTCGAAACGCAATGTCATAATAAAATTTGAAATATTGAAGCATACACCACTTATGAGCATATTTATCCCCTTAATTCACTTTGGTGGTTTTCAACATTTCATGAATTTATTTTCCTCTTTCTAGATTTTTATGAGGTATGTTGTTTTCAATGAAAGGTCACGAACTCTCAAAACAATATGTCATAATAAAATTTGAAATATTGAAACATACAGTATTTATGAGCATATTTATCCCCTTAATTCACTTTGGTGGTTTTCAACATTTCATGAACTTATTTTTCTCCTTCTCGATTCTTATGAGTTATCGTTGTTTTCAATGGAAGATCATGAAATCTCGAAACGCAATTCTCATTATAAAGTTTTATATATTGAATCTTACACCACTTATGAACATATTTATCCCCTTAATTCACTTTGGTGGTTTTCAACATTTCATGAACTTATTTTTCTCCTTCTCGATTCTTATGAGTTATCGCTGTTTTGAATGGAAGATCATGAAATTTCGAAATGAAAATTATCATTATAATGTTTTATATATTGAATCTTACACCACTGATGAGCATATTTATCCCCTTAATTCACTTTTGTGGTTTTCAACATTTCATTAACTTATTTTCCTCCATCTTGATTTTTATGAGTTATCACTGTTTTCAATGGAACGTCCGCGAGAAATATCGAAACGCCTTGATGTCATAATAAAATTTGAAATATTGAAACATACACCACTTATGAGCATATTTATCCCCTTAATTCACTTTGGTAGTTTTCAACATTTCATGAACTTATTTTCCTCTTTCTACATTTTTATGAGTTATGTTGTTTTCAATGAAAGGTCCACGAACTCACTAAACTGTATGTCATAATAAAATTTGAAATATTGAAACATACACCATTTATGAGCATAATTATCCCATTAATTCACTTTGGTGGTTTTCAACATTTCATGAACTTATTTTTCTCCTTCTCGATTCTTATGAGTTATCGCTGTTTTCAATGGAAGATAATGAAATCTCGAAACGCAATTCTCATTATAAAGTTTTATATGTTGAATCTTACACCACTTATGAGCATATTTATCCCCTTAATTCACTTTGGTGGTTTTCAACATTTCATGAACTTATTTTCCTCCATCTTGATTTTTATGAGTTATCCTTGTTTTCAATGGAACGTCACGAAATCTCGAAACGCAATGTCATAATAAAATTGGAAATTCTGAAATATACACCACATATGAGCATATTTATCCCCTTAATTCACTTTGGTTGTTTTCAACATTTCATGAACTTATTTTCCTCCATCTTGATTTTTATGAGTTATCCCTGTTTTCAATGGAACGTCACGAAATCTCGAAACGCAATGACATAATAAAATTTGAAATATTGAAGCATACACCACTTATGAGCATATTTATCCCCTTAATTCACTTTGGTGGTTTTCAACATTTCATGAACTTATTTTCCTCTTTCTAGATTTTTATGAGGTATGTTGTTTTCAATGAAAGGTCACGAACTCTCAAAACAGTATGTCATAATAAAATTTGAAATATTGAAACATACAGCATTTATGAGCATATTTATCCCCTTAATTCACTTTGGTGGTTTTCAACATTTCATGAACTTATTTTTCTCCTTCTCGATTCTTATGAGTTATCGTTGTTTTCAATGGAAGATCATGAAATCTCGAAACGCAATTCTCATTATAAAGTTTTATATATTGAATCTTACACCACTTATGAACATATTTATCCCCTTAATTCACTTTGGTGGTTTTCAACATTTCATGAACTTATTTTTCTCCTTCTCGATTCTTATGAGTTATCGCTGTTTTGAATGGAAGATCATGAAATTTCGAAATGAAATTATCATTATAATGTTTTATATATTGAATCTTACACCACTGATGAGCATATTTATCCCCTTAATTCACTTTTGTGGTTTTCAACATTTCATTAACTTATTTTCCTCCATCTTGATTTTTATGAGTTATCACTGTTTTCAATGGAACGTCACGAAATATCGAAACGCAATGTCATAATAAAATTTGAAATATTGAAACATACACCACTTATGAGCATATTTATCCCCATAATTCACTTCGGTGGTTTTCAACATTTCATGAACTTATTTTCCTCTTTCTACATTTTTATGAGTTATGTTGTTTTTCAATGAAAGGTCCACGAACTCACTAAACTGTATGTCATAATAAAATTTGAAATATTGAAACATACACCATTTATGAGCATAATTATCCCATTAATTCACTTTGGTGGTTTTCAACATTTCATGAACTTATTTTTCTCCTTCTCGATTCTTATGAGTTATCGCTGTTTTCAATGGAAGATAATGAAATCTCAAACGCAATTCTCATTATAAAGTTTTATATGTTGAATCTTACACCACTTATGAGCATATTTATCCCCTTAATTCACTTTGGTGGTTTTCAACATTTCATGAACTTATTTTCCTCCATCTTGATTTTTATGAGTTATCCTTGTTTTCAATGGAACGTCACAGAAATCTCGAAACGCAATGTCATAATAAAATTGGAAATTCTGAAATATACACCACATATGAGCATATTTATCCCCTTAATTCACTTTGGTTGTTTTCAACATTTCATGAACTTATTTTCCTCCATCTTGATTTTTATGAGTTAT